>JAKUCV010002955.1:0-17174 GCA_028386065.3 Turnera subulata
TGAGGTCTTGGTGTGGACCACGTCGCAATTTTTCGTTACTGGATCTTCCTCCTTAAAGAAGAATGGGGTTTCTGTGTAGGCAGTGGAGTGGGGTTTCTACAGGGTATTCTTGTAAATATGTGTTAAGGGATTGCATGAACTTTGTAATATTTTCCCATGTTTATAAATAAAATCCATCGTTTGCATCAAAAAAAAAAAATATAAACATTATAAGCAGACTTGTCATTCTCACTTTCTATTAGAATTGAGCCGCCACAAACCGTAAAACAACCCTTTACCATCAGTTTTTATGATCACCCTATACATTCAAACAAGGAGAATAAGATGGGACAAATACCACGATTAGGGCTGATGGATTTCATCACTTATTGGATCATCGATTTACCAGACAAATTTTGGTGGGTTTTTTTATGTGTAACCTTTTATCTTTTGTCAGACATGATAACCTTTTATCTTTTATCTGTGTGCTTGCAGTGAGACTCAGTCTAAAAATAGATATACTGTAGCTTAAATTGGTTTTTTCTCGTTGCACTCTGGAATTCTTACATTCCTTGTCCTCTTAACTTTTGGAGCACTTAAATGGTTGTAAAAGGATCTCTCGTTTTGATGCATTTCCACGAATACTTATAAAAGGCTTACTGATATTTTGTTGTTTGAACTTTGAACCTGTTTTCTTAATTACCCAGTGAAGCTTTTTTCTTGTTCTATCAATTTTTTCTGACTACATTCTGATGTTTCTTAACAGCCTACAGTTTGGAGGTTGAAGGTCTACTAGAGCTTTTGGATCATATTGCTCTCAAGGCAAGTTTCAGTAGTTATAGTAAAAGCTAATAAAGGGTAATTTAGTATATTAATCTAAATAAAAAATAATAAACATTATAGAAAGGGAAGAAGTATTGGAAACATGCATTTGTGTTACACACACCACTTTACTTCTTTATCCCCTCATTGCTATCCTGAAACGCCCCGACCCGTATTCACCGTTATACACAGTGAACATGTGGGACTACATACTATCACAGTATCCAAAGTGGTAAATATCACAACCAACAATAATAATACAATAACAGTACATCATACATCAACAGTACTTGTCCCGGCAAGGAGACATTATTATAACAAGCATCAGAAATGAGTAGTAAAAAAGTTTCAGGCTCAAGCGGCCTCCCAAGTTGTTCCAACTAGTAATACTGCCATCAAATCGATGGCAGGAAGCAACACCTGCATAATAATCTGTAGACAGATAGTGGCCCATAGACGTTTGATGACAGTTAATAGGCAATTGACATACACAGTTAGCAGCCCTAAACAATCTTAGTATCAGTACATACACGAGTATATCCTTACAGTTGTGTTCCCCTTTGTGGCATCAGGACTACTGGTCTCATGACACTGATAATGATAATGAACCTTTTCCACCTTCCTATCACCTTCCTATCATTTATCTCTGTAATGTTCTACAGCGATATCAAAATCAATAATATTCTGTATTGAATTCTTTTTTGACTACATAATGTACTGCACACAAGCAACCCTGCTTTTGTTGTTGTTTTTTTATGGACTTGCAATGGAGTAGTAGTGGCAGCCCTATTCTGTCCACTTCTTGCGTCTCCAGTGGGGTTTGGGTCCGCTGGGATACCCATTTTTCCCGTTGCATTAACGGGTGCCATCAGGACTACTGGTCTCATCATCATCCACCTGAATATCAGCATGTCTTTAATACAGGACTTCATTCATGACTCTACTTGATGTACACAAAACATATTACGATATATGGAGATATGGGAACTTAGCAAAAAATTTCTGGTAAAACGTTAATCCATTAATTCGTGATTAAAACATCTCAGCCCTATCCGCCACCACCATCTTCTTCTTCTTTCATCTTCCTTGAATATATATGAGAAATAATCAAAAGAAATGGTGGCGTTTTGGTTAAAGGATTGTTTTACTGGTTCGTGAAGTTGATATAACTACTAGGATATGACATGGTACTCATTGAGCACAATAGAATTTCTCTACATAGTGTTCGATAAAATCTGTGTGAATTTAATAGATATGCATACCATACCAGGATACTATAATCGTTATATGGAAGCAAAAATTAATAGAGTGTGGTTGGTAAAACTTGTGAATAACACGTTTTGTATTATCATAATTTGTTTTATATGAAATTAAGTAGTAAGTCTTATCTGGAATAGGACCTAATAGGTGTGCTATTAAGTAATAAGGACCTTGATTTACTGGGAGCATCTCATCAAAAGACAGCAAGAGGCATGCAGCCTATACTAGTAGGAAAAACGACGAAGGGCCAAGCAACCTACGCTAATCACAAAGTAAGACGATGAAAGGCCATGTAGTCGATTTCAGTAGCAAAAAAAAAAAAAAAGAAAATGAAAAAGACGATCTAAAAGATCGCATCGTAGAAGACGATCTAAAAAAAAGATTCCATAATGAAAGACGATTGAGGCATGATAGCCCAAGTAAGTCGTACATTCAAAGAAAAAGAAAAAGAGAGAGAAAGACGACCAGGGCCAAGTAGTCTAAAAACAGAGGTCACATATCAAGAAACGTACAAAGTAGGTACCATTCTTAGAGGTCCTCTTTGCATCGTGCCTCCTCTTTATATCAGGTCACCTATATATGTCGAATGTACCTATATTTAAAGGTCCTCTTCGTATTAGAGGTACCAAAGGATATAAATCTTCAAGCCCAGAAGAGAAGATCTCCCCGAGACAACCAAAAAAAGCACATTATAAATAAATAATAGGGGCTTCTTACAAATTTGAGAGAATTCTCTCACAGATCCAAATAGAAGTGTAAAAGTCACAATGAGCTTAAAGTAAGCTCAACAAAAATTCGCGACTTCTATGTCACAAGAAGATCACTTACACATGGGGTTATAAGAGCTCTCAATTTCAACGAATTGAAATTCAAACCAATACAAATTGGTCAATTGGTGAGCCTACATCTTCCGAGATGTGGTTCATAAGCTCAAAGCTTAGATATTTGTGGAAGATTGGAATTAGCTATACAAGGCAATCTAGTATGTGTTGATGACCAAAATAAAAGCACATCCTGGAGAAAATGAACTCTAAGGAAAATTGCTACACAACATCCCCTAGAGTTTGGGGCTGTGAAAACATATAGTATCTTCTTACCATAAATAACAAATCAGAACCTTATCCCTTGGTCCAGCTAAGGACTTTGAGGAAGCAGGTCATTCAGCTAAGGACCTAGAGGAGATAGATCATTCAGCTGAGTGGTATAAAAAAACACATGAAACATGCGCATTTAAACAAAAAAGCTTTAGAAAAATTTAACGCTTATGTCTTAATGTTAGCAAGAGCTGAGAGCCCGTTCAGCTCCTGCTGCTCCACCCACGTATTCCCTATAAATACGGGGCCAAGGTATGCCTTTGAGGAAACAAGTGAGATGCCAGAAGAAACTCACTCTCACCCACTCTCTCCTCAATATTCTCTCTAAATATCCCCTTGTCTTACTTAGGCTTCGGAGGGTCCATGGGGTCACAACCCAAGGCATCCCCAAGCCCTTTTCTTTCTTTCATCTTGTAGCCAAATCTCATGGGCCTAGTTGATACGAGAAGGACCTGCCAGGAGTAACGAGCATCCACACAAGACTGAAGGCACGTGGATCAAGCTCACTCGGGATTCCAAATTTTAATAGCATCCATCCGAAAAAAACAATAGAAAAGAATAAAGATTACCATAACCATCAGGCAAAGTGATGTCCTTGAATTCTTCACTCTGTATATCGAAAGCAAAAGGTCTCTAATGTTTTTTGCCACCAGGGGCAACTAATTCCCAATGAATGGCTCCACCTAATGTTACCCCTGCTACCTGAAAAACCTCAAGTCCAAAATCCGGTACAAAACCCATTAATACTATTAATGCTATTGGCTAGAGTCCAGACGTTAGTTCTTAAAGAGAATACCTTCAAGACAACTTTTCAGGCATCAAATATGCCCCATATCTTTTCTGATGCTAGCACGGCCCATATCAGTTTATAGTCATTGGATCATAAGAAAAGTCGTGAAGATCTGTGAGAGGATCACTCACCTCACTAGGGTAGGGCAATTCGTGATATTCGCTTGTGAAAGGATTCCACAACAAGTGGAGTGTGCTGAGAAAGCTGTAGGGCGAACAACCATCCATAACACTCCATCGCATGACCTTACTAAGTACTGTCTATGATTTTTGACCGTCATATTAAATGGAGGTAACCAAAGCGTACGTGATTCCTAAGAAAGCCATTGTTTTTTTTTTTATATAAAGATGAGATTTTATTGCTATACTGGTCAAGACACCAACAATGTGTCGTATCGTCATCAAACTGATGACCATACCTACATCCTTATACACCTCTTATGAAGAGCATCCAACCTAACACACTCGAAATAACAGCATGAACAATTAGACAAAGTATATTTTACATACAGGACCACTCCTGACTAACCACTCAACAGACAGTGATCACAAGCAGAATTATAAGAGAGCAGAGGGAAGAGTAGATAATTATTCACTAAACATGAGTAGTCATTAATAATCCATATTAAGCTCATGTTTAGGTCATCATGAATTAGACATAATACAAATAGCAACTTTACTAGACGTTGTAGATTGCGTTTACCTATTTTATATGCGTGGATAGACTGAAAAAGTTGTACTCAATGATTTTATTTAGTTTTTTTTTTCTGTGATTATTTATTATGTGTTAGAGTTTATGCAATTGAATTATTTGAGGTTACTCTCATTGTATCACCAAACTAGGACGAAGATTAATTTCAACAATTCTTTTTATGCATTAGGTATCCATGCATACAAGAATCCAATTTAAATTTTTCTTTTATCATTATCATATAAATTAAAAAATAACTAATTAAATTATAAAAAGAAACTTAGGGCTGAAAAAAAAAACATAAATAAAAGTTTTACTCGATGAGTCAAAATTGGTTTTGTAATATTGTGGTAATATATAAAGTGTTGAAGTTTAAGGTATTGCATTATTTGATGTTACTGCCATGGTGATCAATAGAAAATGTTGCTGCCATTGGAATATGAAATTACGAAAAAAAATATTTTTAAGCTTTTTTCTATATGCTTTAGATACCTTATGTACAAGAATAAAATTTCAATTTTTTTCTTTCTACAAGCATATAAAGAAAATAATAACCAGTTAAAAGTTTTATTCTATGATTCACATATTGTTTTTAATTTTTTGAAAAATTTATTATGTGATGAAGTTTATTCAATAATATTAGTTGAAGTTGTTCCCATTGGATCACAAAGGTACAACCAGGAATATTTTCAAGCTTTCTTTCCATGCGTTAGATACCATGTATACAAGAATATAATTTTGAATTTTCAGATAGTACAAGCATATAAAGAAAAAGTAATTAATAAAATAAAGTATAAATAGATGTTTTATTCAACGATTCAATTTTAATTTTCATATTTTGTGATAAATCATTATGTATTGAACATAATAAAATGGCATTTGCTGAGGTTGCAACTAGGAGTGAGCATTTGGAAATTTTGATTAGAGCATCAAAACATTAATATGAAATTTAGAATCCCAAAAATTACAAAATCAGTGCCATACCAAATTCCTGAATTCCCTTATCCCAAAAACCAAATTTTGAAATTTTAGTTTGGGTTATTCAAAAAAATTTATTGTTCATTTCATATTTTGTTAGAAATTCATTCAATGCAGTTCCATAATATTATGTCTGTTGGCCTAAAGCTAAATGATTAGTGGCATGATTAGTGTTAATCTTCATTTAATCATATATAATTCTTATTGTAATTTGATTTTGTTGATTAATAACTATACTTAAAAGTTTTATATGGCCTCCTGTGTTGATTGAATGCTAAGTTAGGTTGGCAACATTTGGTTTCACTCATGACCGAATGTTAGGAAGGTTTGGTTTGTGATGCGACTACCCAATGTTGTCATGATTAACATTTTGCTGCAGCGTTTTTGACAAGTAGATCACATAAATAACAGCCACCCCATGAGTAGTGTTTCTGAGAATTAAAAGTTTGGAGTCATTATCTTCCTTCTGTGCACTCATCAACATCCCTTGGTCTATACATATCAGTCTTCAAAACTATTTTGAACCAAGGAGCTAAACACAGAGACATTACTAGAATTGGAAGCAACACAATAGGGAATTCTGATTGGAAGAGAACTAAGTCAACTCTAACCCATTTAGTCATTGCGAGAGGGAATCCTCCTGCTTGGAATATATATAAAGAGGTCTAAAACCTCTCTTACGGTTTATTGAGAGATTCAATATTTAAAATTGAGCTTAAGGCGTGGTTTTATTTCTGTGCTTAATCTTGTAACTCTTCTCGAATTACTCACTCTTAAAGTTTTTTAAAGGATAGTTCTTAGGTAAGATTAAGTTAAGGCATTTTTGGTACTTGTACTTGGCCTCGATATTAAATTTGGTACTCATGCTGAAATTTCAGGAATTTTGGTCCTTGGACTTCGCAATTTTCATTAAATTTGGTACTTCCAGTGGTCGGGGGTAACTGGAGACCCGTGCCCATATTTTTGAGAATACGCCATCTGTGGGTCCCACTTTCCCCGTGTACCCCATTTTTATCCCTAAATTGCGAGAAACCTAAATGTATTTTTGGTACCTGCCTTCGACTTTGCTACTCAATTGGTATTTGTACTGCATTTTCAATAATTTTGGTACTTGTGCATCCTTGTTTTAATAAAATTTTGCGTACTTCTAGTGCTCGGAGTGTCATCGGAGAAACGTGCCTATTTTTTGTAAGGACACATCATTTGTAGGTCTCACTTCACCCAGGTTCCCATCTTTAACCTAATTTTGCAAAAAAATCTACCACGGCGACAGTGGACTTTTGTTTCCTTTTGGATTTTAATTCCCCTTTTCTCAAATGAAATTAAAACAAAATTGGGGTCTTTGGCCAGGTTAGACTCGTTCCAATTGGGAACACGTCGGTTTTATTGCGGAATTAGGCTAAAGGTGGGTAACCCAGGTGAAGTGGGACCCACAGATGGCGTGTCTCCATAAAAATAGAAACGTGTCTCCGACGACAATCCGACCACCGAAAGTACAAAATTTAATGAAAAAAATGATGCACAGGTACCAAAAGTCAATAAAAATTTAGTAGGGAAATCGAGTACAGGTACGAAAAATACCTTTAATCCGACTTTGAAGTGGGTCGGGTCAGCTTCTCATGGATTCGGGTTAAAAGTGGGGTACCCGGGTGGGGTGGGACCCACAGATGACGTGTCATCATAAAAATAGACATATGTCTCCCGCGACTCCTCGACCACCGGAAGTACCAAAGTTAATGAAAATTGCGATGTACAGGTACCCAAATTCATGAAATTTCAATACGAGTACCAGATTTAATATCGAGTCGAGGCCGAGTAGAGTTGCTAAAAAATGCCTTTAATTCGTAATTCAGGCAATAAACAAAACAAATATAAAATTAATGTCTTCACTTCATAGTATGAAAATAATTTGGGATTCCAAATTTTTAAAGTCCATGTCTAATCTAAACCTAAATAGTAATTTATTTTTGTTTATACCGAATTATTTTATTTATTTGGACAATTTGGTACCAAATTTAGTACAATTTAGAAGTGGGATTCAAGTTATGCTTTGTCCTCACTTGCATGTTTTCAGGAAAAACATCCCAGGAGATTACCCATCCTAGAATTGCTCCAAGTCAAGCACGTTTAACTTTAAAGTTTTTATGGAATGAGCACCAAAAAGGTAGATACACCTTGTTGATATATTTAGTACTCATCAATCCATTTAAGCTATTCTCTACAGCACAGTCCTATGCCTGCATAACCTCGAAATCATTTCATTACAGTTATTCTTAATTATACAGTCCCATACTTGTATAATTACACAATCGCCCACCTGTGCAGCCCCATCCATACATAGTCTCAGGATCTCTCTTATTCTGGAAGCTCCGCTACCAACTTTAACAGAAGCCACTCATTGTCCATGCTCATTTCGGCACCGGCGTACACTTCTCGTCCTCATAAACCCCGGGAGTCACAGGTCCACCAGCATCCCCTATGTTCGTCCCGAACCCCGCACCATGCAAGAGGAGTCCTGGAGCTCTACTACCAACTCTAACGTCCCGACTTCTCGACTGTTACTACAGACCAACACGGGACTTTTCTCAGATGCTTTGTCCTCACTCGCATGTTTCTTGGGAAAACTTTCTAGGAGGTCACCCATCCCAGAATTGGTCCAAGTCAAGAACGTTTAACTTTTTGGAGTTTTTATGGAATGAGCTCCGAAAAGGTAGGTGCACCTTGTTGATATAGTTAGTACCCTTCAATCCATTTAAGCTATTCTCAATTATACAGTTCTAAACATGAACAACATCAAAATCACTTCAACAAAGTTACTCTTAATTATACTGTCCCATACGTGTATAATTACGAAATCGCTCAGCTATGCAGCCCCATCCCTACACTGTCTCGGGTCTCTCCTATTCCGGTGTGGATTCGATTCATTCATATGGCCCTCCGTCTAGAAGCCTCCCAGAATCCGTTCATTGTTCATGCTCATCCCGGTACCGGCGTACCCTTCTTGCCGTCATAGACCCCAGGTATCACAAACTAGGTATACGGGAATCTGATTTTAATTTTTCTCTTTGTATGAACATATAAAGAAAAGAATAACTAAAGTATGAATAGAAGGTTTACTTGATGATTCAGATTTAGTTTACTTATTTTATTATGATAAAGATAATTTTAAAACTTCTTTTTATGCATTACATAACGCGTAAAGTATAAATAGAAGGTTTACTCGATGATTCAGAATTGGTTTCCTAATTTTGATTACGATAAGGATAATTTTAAAACTTTCTTTGTATGCATTAGAAACCGCATAAAGTATAATTAAAATGTTTACTCGTAGATTCAGATTTAGTTTCCTTATTTTATTATGATTAAAATAATTTTAAAGCTTTCTTTATATGCATTCAATGTCGCATATAATTTTACTCCATGATTTAGATAAAATTACAACCAAGATTATTTTAAAATTTTCTTTGTATGCATTGGATACCACTTATACAAGAATCCACTTTTAATTTTTCCTTTTTCTATGAATAAATAGAATTTTTATTCGATAATTGAGATTTAGTTTCCTTATTGTGATAATTTATTACGTGTTAAATCTTTCTTTGTGTTTGTTGACACCGCTATATATAATGGTTATCGCTTTTCTTCAAACAATAAACTAGCCTTAGGTGCCAAAGAGAAAGTTGGCTTAGTCGATTGAGGTTCTATTACCATCCTCGTTAGGTTTAGAGTTTGAACCCCATCAGCTATCTTTCTCAGTGAATTGATTTATAAGCATCATTTTAAACAGTCATTCAGCTTGGCGGCCTATGACCTTCAACTGAGAGAATCTGCCCTCAAATTAAATTTTGTGCCAAAAAACTAGGCTTAGGTTATATCAATCACGTTAGCACAGCAATGAATTTAAACGAGGGACATCTTTCTATTCTTTTATTGACACCACTTCTCTTCACGCAAGAACGCCAAATTTTAATTCTCGTAGGTTGGTTCACAATTTCTTCTATATTCTTATAACTGTACAGTAGCAATTTCAGTTCCATTGTTTGCTTACAATTTCTATTTGATATGTTATGTCATTAGTAACTTGAAACTTTAAGACATTAGGTAATATGAGATTTTTCCTTTAATAAGTCACTCATTATGGCCTCTTTCTTTACATATGTTATAGTTACTCATCATTTTTTAACACCCAACAATTAAATTTAGCCTGGATTATAATCGTTAATCGGGAGCAAAGCCTTTTCCGGATCTGAACTTTCGATGTGAATTAAATCCAAATTTAACCAATTATTGAACTTGAAAAATATATGGCCCACACCGATTTGACTATTGGTCAAGATATAATAACCTAACATTTGCAGATGTTTTACCAATTTTTCTTGAAAAATTTTGTTACAACTCATGTTTATAATCAATACTACAACACACGGCCAGGCCCTTATATTCTCCATAAGTAATTGACTCAAAAGAAAATCAAAGGAGAATTACCTTTTAATGCCAAAATAGAGGTACTAAAAATGGAATAAATTTGTTCATAATGCCGATAATTGCAATATTCTTTTTTTCTCGAATATATACTTAATAATTGCGACACTTTTCAATAACCTTTAATTTCTAATGCTGATGTCCCTAAGCATTAATGATTGCATTTGTTAGCAAAAGAAAACATCACGTCTTCAGTAAAGACAATTTAAACTCCAGTTCTAATTTTGGAGCAGCAGAGCTCTCGTAATAAGCACTTCAATATAAGAATGTTGCAGGCCCAAGGTAGCAAGCGCGTGACTCGCGCGTGAAATCCTCTCAACTTAACCATGCATCGTCTCCTTTCCCAACCCCTACTCCGGCAGTCCATCCTCTACTCCCATCTCAACGGCCACCACATTCAGCACCACCACGACACCAAATCCCTCCCATGCCACAACTACCACCACCACTTGCCCAACCTTATCCTCAGCCCCCCACAAGTCAGAATATCCCCATCCGTCGACCAACACAGCCACACAATACATCACTTAACCACGCACCTCACCCTGCACTTCACCACTACCCTTAACAACCAGCCCCGACCTTGCTCACTGCAAACCCATCCACTCAACAACCCCAAATCCTCTGCCAACAATCATCCTCCCATCACACCTACCGGTCGTCAAAGCCACTGCACTTTTCCAAATGGAGCCGAAAGGCTACCCAGTCCGCCATAGAAAACAACCATGCTGTCAGCATATACATTGAGAATCTTCCATCTAGGTGGCTGCCGGCTGACGTCGATCTCATAATGTCTAGATTTGGGGAGGTCATGGACGTTTTTATACCACAGAAGATGAACAAGAAAGGAAGTAGATTTTCCTTTGTGCGATTCAGGGATAACATAGATGTGCAGCAGCTTATAGCAAAAATCAATTCCATGAAGGTAGACAACAACTTTTTGTTAGCCAGCCTTGCTCGAGGTAGGAAAGTGAACTGTGACAGACCCCGAAGAGCCATTCCACCTCCTCTCCAGAGCCTTAGAGACAATAGATCATTCGCTGATACGGTACGGGGGAGTTCTGGAACAAATCACGAACAGACTCACTCTTCAACTCAATCCCAGCAACAGGCTTTCATCCCAAAGGACCCAGCTTTGTCATGGTTATAGTGTTGTGCTGTAGGTGTCCTTAAGGATGGAATGCCATTGAGTAACGTAAAGGCAATATTTGATGCATTAGGATGTACTGGAGTTAATATTATTCCAGTGGGTGGTGTAACTCTACTCTTTCGCTTTCAATCTATTGAGAGGATGAACGAGTTCATTAACAGCCTGCATGTTTTTGTCAAACAATTATTCACTTCCCTCAGACCCTGGAAAGATGGATACAAGGCATTCAACCGACTTTGCTAGGTTTTAATCAGAGGAGTCCCCCCACACGTTTGGACTCGGGAATTTTTCGAACTGCTTACATCGAAGATTGGAACCATGGTTGATTGGAGCACCACGTCGAGTGACAGGCAAAGATTTGATGTTGCTGAGGTTCTCGTTCTCACCTCTTCCATGAAGTTTATTAACTTGGTGGTTCCCGTTGATATTGGTGGACAATCATTCGAGATCGGTATAGTAGAGTCCCAATATGACCCTTGTGAATGGGAATGGCCTTCTGGACAGGTTGACGATGAAGATGGCTATGAAGAAGAAGACTTAGAAGCTGAGAGTTCTGATCTGGGTGCAGTTCATGGTGGCGCGTGTGATTCAGATGGCAAACAAACCATGCACTTGGTGGGGAACCCCAACAACCATAATTCAAAATCTAACTCACCATCAACAAGCCAATCAAAATCCGCATCATCGGACCACTCCCCAGAAGGCTCGCTATCTGAGGATCCTTTTGAATTATGCCCATTAATCAACAAGACATTAGCACCCATGCAGCCGACAACAGAGTCGATGTCAACACAGTCTCCAACACTACCCTCAACATTCTCTATGTTTGATCAGTATCACCACTCAAAGTTTATTCTTTGTACCATCTCTCTGGTCCCCCAATACACGTCATCCGAGGGTGGGTCCTCCAACTCACCAGCTCATAACTCATCTGGTCCCTCAGACTATGCCCAATCCTCATGGCCTAGTTTCACATAGCGGCCCAAACACTGTAGCCCACCATCACACCATCTAATCTCATACCCCAATACCCCATCCATTCACTCGCTAGACCTGAGGAGCCCCTCACCCTACAAGCCATAATACACTGCATCCTCTAGCACATCCCGTGTTACCAACTCTGTGTCTTCTTGGGACAATTCATGGCCGACATCTTCCAGTGAGTGCAACAAACCTGCCTTCAAACTGACAGTAGAGCAAAGGGTTGCTGCTATCATTAAAAACATGCAAGTCAAGAAGAAACCTCAAGTGAAATTTCTATCAGCCAAACGTAGCATCCTGTCCCTCCCGGAGAGCTTTGAAGGTCTTTTTGACTCACAGATTCGCAGGCTAAATAACAGGATTGAGCCGGATGAAGCGTCAAGCTCACATATACCAGTTTCCTATAGCGACATGGAGGTCGAGGAAACAAATAATTTGGGAGATTTAGTTAGATGGGACAGAGTTAATGTCAAATCAGCAACTAATCAGATTATAAGTGATCTTGTTCATAGAGGAGCCTTTGACTGGGTACAATTTCGGGCATCAGCATAGCGCTGCAATCAGAATAGTCACCTCAGAGTTATATTTAATTCGTGATTAGTTTGATTAGCTGGAATGTTAGAGGCATTTGTTCAGCGAGAAAATAGAGTGATGTTCGAAAACTGGTTACCAAGCACCACGCGAATTTTCTCTTCCTAAGTGAGACTAAAACTTCGGATATTAATCTCCACCTTTGTCACAAGGTTTGGGGCAATGGCAATATAGATTTGTCGGGTGGTATGCTTCTGATATGGGATACTAGCTTTTTTCAGGCTAATTGTATAGAGAAAGCAGACCAGTAGATTGTAATATGGGGAAGACTTATCCAGCAAAACCAAACTGTCACAGTTTGTGGCGTTTATGGTGATACTTCCCTTGAGCAACGGAGATACTTGTTTGAGGAGAATATAGCACTGAAGCAGTCACTCACATCACCCTGGTTGGTGATGGGTGATTTTAATGAAACCCTCCTACCTTCAGACAGAAAGAGCGGGAGAGTTTGTCGCAGGGGTGCCGAATTTTTTTGGGAATTTATTGACACCATGAACCTGATGGAAATCAAGCTCTCTGATAGATTATTCACTTGGGGCAATACCAGAGCTGCATGCCACATTGATAGAATTCTTACTCAAGCAGAATGGACCACCATGTTCCCCTTTCTCACATTGAAATCGGGTAGCATGCAATTGTCAGATCATGTCCCATTAATTCTCTCACAGGACCTTAGTGATCAAGGGTGGAGACCATTCCGATTCCATGATATGTGGTGGGAGTATCCTGGTTTCGTTGAGATTGTGAAACAAATGTGGGATGAGGCTTGTCTTATGTTTCCTGGAAAATACAATCTTTTAAAGAAATTGAGTCTTTTGCAAAGAATACTTGCTAGATGGAATAGTAAAGTATTTGGAAGGGTAAACAAAGATATTGAGAATATCCAGATTGAGATAGACGCACTGGATAAGGCTGCTGAAACCTGTAACTTATCTTCCCAGGAAATCCAAAATATGCATGAGCTAAAGAGGGACCTTGATGACAAATCAAAACATCTTGATGTATTGTGGAGACAGAAATCACGCATCAAATGGTGTAGACTTGGGTATCGCAATACAAAATTTTTCCATATCTCAGCATGTAATCGGGGCCGGAAAAATAGAATTGAGAAGATCATGGTAAATGGCAATCCTGTCACCGACTCCCCAAAAATCAAGGAGTTAGCATATGAATTCTTTTCTAACTTGTATTCACAGAATTGCCACCAAAGGCCTACTATTGGAAACCTTCACTTCTCAAAGTTGAGTCCTACGGATATTGCCGATTTGGACAGGGTCTTCACCATGGAAGAACTTAAAGAAGCTATTTGGAGCTGTGACAGCTCCAAGGCTCCGGGCCCCGACGGATTTAACTTCTCATTCTACAAGAGGTGTTGGGAGTTCTTGAAACAAGATCTATTTGATATGGCACTTTACTTCTTCTGGAATGCTAAACTTCCCAAAGGTGCCAACACTGCTTGTATTACCCTCATTCCAAAGAAGTCTTATGACTTATCCTTTGATGATTACAGGCCTATCACACTTGTTAGTGGTCTTTACAAGATCATTTCTAAAGTCCTGGCATTGAGGTTGAAAAGTGTAATTCCGAAGCTTGTAGGGCAGCAACAATCCGGTTTTATTAAAGGCAAAAGTATTTTGGATAGTGCTTTACTAGCCAATGAAATTGTGCATAGCCTGAGGAGTCGCAATGAACAAGCTATTGTGTGGAAACTTGATTTTAAAAAAGCATATGACTCTGTCAGTTGGGGCTATTTACTACAAGTTTTAGAGGCAATGGGTTTTAGTAATAGATGGCGTGATTGGTGTATGGAGTGCTTATCTTCCACTAGGCTTTCAGTCCTAATTAATGGGTCACCATTAGAAGAATTCACAATGGGCCGTGGGCTTAAACAAGGTGACCCCCTCTTACCTTTCCTGTTTATTCTTACAGCTGAGAGTCTATCTTCTATCATCTCAAAAGCAACATCACTAGACCTGATCTGTCCTATTATTGTCAATGATATTTTGGTCTCAATTCTAAAATAAGCAGAAGACGTAGTATTATTCTCCCCAACTGATTTATCTTGTATGTTAAATCTGAAGAGGTGTCTCCGAGTATTTAAGGTTCTGTCAGGACTTAGTATCAACTTTTTTAAAAGCAGTGTACTTGGAGTTGGTTTGAGACAACAACAGGTGGAGGTGATGGTAGGTAGACTCTATAGCAAGGCTAAATGCTTTCCATTCACATACCTAGGCCTCCCTCTAGGTTCAAACATGAAAAGAGTGAATGCAAGGAATCCCATTGTGGACAAATTCAGGAACCGATTGGAAAGTTGGAGAGGTAGGTTCTTATCAATTGGTGGGAGAACTACACTAATTAAATCAGTTTTGTGTGGACTGCCGACCTACTATATATCTCTTTTCAAACTCCCTGTGGCTGTTGCAAAGAAATTGACATTCATTATTCGGCAATTCTTTTGGAGTGGCCTAGAGGGTTCTAGGAAGACATGTCTTGTTGCTTGGAGGAAAATAGCTATCCCTAAGGATGCTGGAGGCCTAGGTATTATTGACTTGAAAATTATGAATCAGTGCCTATTATTTAAGTGGTTATGGTGCTACACTAGTCCCATTGAAAAGTTGTGGAAGTCTCTGATACGAAACAAGTGCCTAGCCTATAGTTCAGACTTATGCCCGACTTTTTTGACAAGAAAATGTTCCCCAGTATAGGCTGATATCACTCACTCGGGATCAAATGCAAGTCAATTAGGGATTGCACTTCTTAGTGGATCTTCTATTCAGGTTGGTATGGATGACAAAGTAGACTTTTGGGGGGATAACTGGGCTGGCAATGGCACCTTCAAAGAGTTGTTTCCAAGACTTTTTATGCTATCCACTTGCAAGGATATGTCTGTTAAAGATTGCATGGAGCCCACTAATTAGGAACCTCTCTGGACCTCGGCTTGGCGTCGTTCTCTATGGGAGTGGGAAGCTGGTGATGTAGTAAACCTGCGAAATATTGTGGATAGTGTTCAAAAGCAGCCCTCAAAGTCAGATAGTAGGTTATGGATGCACTCCCATGTTTACTCATATTCTGTTAAATCAGGGAAATCTTTCATTTATTCGCAGCTTGGTTACCGAAGAGACAAACCATTTATTTGGTTTTCTATAACTCCTCTTAAAGTGGAGTGCTGGTTCTGGCTTGCATTGTGCAATGGCATACCTTCCAAGGATAATCTTAGGACCAGAGGAATTATCACATTGGCTGACTCTTTATGTCCTCTTTGTAATTCTGTCCTTGAAACAAGGGACCATCTGTTGTTGACTTGCTCTGTGTCGTGGAGAATATGGTCTAGATTATGTAGCTGGTGGGGGGTTTATTGGTGTATACCTGATTCACTGGCCGACGTTTTTACCCAATGAACTTTCATTTCCCCTACAATTGCAGCCGGTCCTATTGGTTCTTGAATGGTGCTTCTACTCTTAGATCAAAATGGCTTCAAAGGAATCGCATGATTTTTCACAACGTTTCAGCAGAGATTGATAAAGTTGCAGACCTGGCTTTGGCTCATGCATCATTCTGGATTCGGGCCTTACAACCAGAGTTTCCTTGTAGCACGTCCATGGTTCTTTCCAATGCCGAGACTATAAAAGGTTGGAGGGGACCCAAGAGGAATTTCAAGATGCTCATGACATTGTAATCAGTTCACTCAACTGCAGTACACGCCTGCAGCAGTTGCTTCAAGCAGTTGATCTCAGTTGTGCCCATTTTTATTATCTGTGATATCACTCCCTTAGTAAAAATGTCTTAAACATCAATAAAAATCTCGTTTAGCGTTAAAAAAAAAATGATTGCATTTGTTACATAAAAGTGCAGTTGTGACCACAAAGAAAAGTTATAGAGATCTTTTTTTTTTGTGTGTTTGTGTAAGAAAAGTTATAGAGATCTATTTTTTTGTGTTCATGTGTGTGTGTGTGGTTTTGTGATTTTGCAATTTTTTTGCTTAATAGCTATGTTTCATCATGCAGATCATGGTCCAAACGAAGAAGAAAAAGAGAGCAGAGACAAAGGCTGTCATCATCAGGCAGCAACAACACGGTCGTTGTTCATGGCAATTCTATCAAGGGATGGCGATAACCTCATTCTACCCGGTAAGAAGTTCATAACCACAACGGTGGGAAGTGTTCGCGCACGAACAGCGAGCGACCCTCAACTCACCGATTCGACTGTTTGAAGAGCCAAACCGATGACCAGATTCGACCGTTGAAAGGCCGAACGGACGGTGTCGCGCGTCCTGGACTGGGTTTTGATGCTGACCTGCCGATCCGACCGATGAAAAAGCCAGACCGACAACCGAATCCGACCTTTGAATGCAAGGCCG
>JAKUCV010002956.1:0-14584 GCA_028386065.3 Turnera subulata
CATTAGCAGCACGCCTTGAAGCATCTGCAGTTATTATATTCACAGCCTTGTCTACTCCACATCACCACATAGTGCAAGAAACAGTGTACCAGTGCAGAAAGAAGCTTTTTGTTACTACAGGAAATACATAATTCCTCGTAAGCGTTACTCTGAAATCATTGATGAAGAAGAATGCAAAGTTCCTAATTGCAAGCTCTTGTCTGTGGTCTGCAATGAAGAAGATTGGAAAATTTGGCCAAATAAATTTATGGTTTGGTTTCCTGGAGAGGAACGGTATGCATATCAAGAAATGCAAGGAATTCCAAAATCCTTCATTCCATCTAGTTTCAGACCCAGCCTCATCTCTATTCTGCCAACTCCTTGACTTGACGCTGGCTGACTTTTGAGTATCAACGTTAATGGCTGAATTGTGTCTTTATTAATTGTAACACCTTTTTTTCTCTTCGGTTGAGAAACAAATGCTCTTTTTCTTAAAACATAGTAATATTACTGACTTAGTATATTGTTAGGGCAACTTCAAAAACAAATTGGTAGGCCATTAAAACGAACAAATGGGGTAGGGCCGCTTGTTGATGTTACTAAATTTTGCAATTGTCTTGGTATTTCTTCTTTGGTTCCCTGTGGCTGTTTTAGATTCCAAAACCTCAAAACAATTAGAAGGTAAAAAAGAAAAACACAATAATTTCATAGCAAATTGGTTTAACATATTCTTAAAGTGAAAAGATTAGGGGAAGAGATATAACATATTTTGAAACTTTTGAGAAAGAGAACAACATATATAAATGAAACATTTCATTTTTACAAATTTTTTAAGATTAACATGGGCCGACACATCAAGGAGAAAAAAAAAAGAAATTTGGGACATTGTATCTACTGGTTGATGATTGATTACGCTCCATCTTCTCGCTGTATTGGTACGTTTCCGTTTCTTGTAATATCTTGCGAATAATTTCTCAACTTTTTAAATGTCAAAGAGGGTGTGGAGTCTTTGGGTCCATTATTGGTGGGTAAGTGCTTGCTTGTGTGCGTAAAATTTTTCTACAAAGTGTACTTAGAAAAATTTATCAATTTTGACAAATATATCCATAAGGGTGTTTTTCATTATTTTTCTTTTTTTCTTTTAATAATTTTTATTCCGAAATGAAAAAATAATGTTTCTACTTAAGGCCTAAATTCTAGGTTTGTCTAAACAGCCGAGCGTTACTCATCGAACAGAAGAAAAATAACTTTACCATTGTAGACAGACACCAGCGACAGAGTAAGGTTCCAAATCCGGAAAACAATACCATCCATATCACCGAAGCCAAAACATCCATAAAATATATAATTAAAGAGCCCAGAATAGGAAATCAAACATAGATCCGAAACAAAAGATCATCCAAGAACATAAACCGAAATACATATAAAATCCAACAGAAGTCCAATCATCAAAGAACCCAGAATAAGTAGATAAACATAACATCAAACTCAAGATCCCATCATAAGTAAATAAACAACAGAAACCTATAAACTAGAAGACCATGTAACTATTTGTGAGTTGGAAAATGCTAAATAAGGGTTAACTATCCCCTTTTTTGGATTTCTAAAATTTTAGGTGAGATAAATATATTATTTAAGATAGATTTTGACTGACAAAAGTATCCTTAACTTATCTTACGTTGGAAGTATCCTTATCTCATCACCTTCTACTTTTATTTTTCCTAACCGGACATCTAAAATTCAAAACACTAGTCTCAGGATCCTAGATAAACATAACTCAAGAACCCATAATCCAACAATGATTCGAAACAAAACAACATTCCAAAACAACATAAGGAGATCTAAATCCATAACAACAGAGATCTAAATCGAAAATAACATAGCGACCAAAGACTCCATGTCACTTGCGTGTCAGCAGCACCCCCAACACAGCTCCAGCGGCAAAGCCCACAATGATGGGTATGAAGCCACCGGCAGGCGCTGCCTCCGCCTCTCTGCCAGCGGCAAAGCCCACAATGATACTTAGCCTCATTTCCCATCAAGAATTCGGGCTGAAGTACCAAAAACACGTTAACATTTTTTTCTCCTTTTTGTGTTTAATACTTAAGCTAGTATTACTATATTGTGCCTTAGAACGCAAAGAGAACTAGGGTGTAAGCATTACTACTCGAGAAAAAAGAAAACATGAAGAAATTAGGATCACTATCTTCTTGGCTTCCATGGCCACACTTCTACCCAACGAGGCAACATCAAGGCCATCCATCAACCATTGATCACAGATTCACATACCCACATGTGTGTGCGTGATGGGAAGTCTATTGGCCCGGTCTTGAAGGCTTAGATTGGGCTTGTTGTGTGTTTGGGCTAGGTATTTTCAACCCATATCACGCTTATATACAAGAATAAAATAAAAAGAAAAATTGAAAATAATTAAATGCAACGACAATTCTTGTTTTGGAACATATATGGGTGAGGCGGGGATCTTGACCGAAAAGACCAATGTTCGTAAAACCCAATCTTTTGAAAAATTTGATTTAGTCACCCTTAAACAAATTTAGTCAGTCCAAAAGATCCAATTAGACCTGGACTTTAAAAAAAAAAAATCAAACCAAATCCATTGTATTATACAAATTTATCTGTAACCCAACCCAATACAACTCATTTTATTGTCTCACTCTAAGTTCAATTACACGATAACAACAAACAAAAATAATAAAAGACAAGTTGGATCGTGTGCAACTGACTGAAACCCCACCAGCATTAAAAAAAAAAAAATCCCTAATTCCCTAATTAATTCCATCAGGATTAATTTAGAAAAAAGTTTGATTAACTCAAAAAAATTATAATCCACAATCATCTACAATGCTTGTATAGTTTTATGAAGAAGGAACAGTAAACAACTTAATGGAATGGGATATCTTCTATCCCTATTCAGTTACACTGGAGGTGTCCCTATCGTTAAAAAGATTTCTCATTGAGAGTGCCATTTATCAGGAAATTGAAGAAGCCATGTCTACATTGCAGCCCCCTTCAATTAGCAGGCCGAGTTTTTGCGCTTACAGAAGGTTTCTGATGTGATGCCGAAGTAACCAAGAACCTAAACCCTGTCTATTCTTCATATTTGGGTTTCTGATATTGTCGCTTGCATGAGCATATGATGACTGATAACAAGCCCTAGTATTCTTTATATTTTTGGATTGCCGTGATTGCAAAAATGTTAAAATTTCTAACGCTCTTAGTCTGCATTTTTTTCTTTCTTTTTTTTTGGGTAATTAACTAACGCTCTTAGTCTACGTTAGTGTTGTAGTGTTAATACCATCCTTTTTTAGAACTCGTTAATATCTAGTCTTTCTTTTTTTTAAAAAAAAATCATTAATACCTAGCTCAAAGTCTGTTAATCAAATGTGTACATAAAAGCCACGAGTTGGGCTTCCATCCAACCCCACACCAAGTCCATCCGTTGTATATTGTCAAACAAACAGAAAACCAAGTAGTAGTTTTTCTTTCTTGCAACAATGTATCGGGTGCTGTTGATTACTTCATCAATTTCTATTCTAGGTGCATCTCTCTTCTGGCGCTATTGTTGGTGTGAGGGTTTCTCCTCATTAAGGGGCCCACCATTAGTATTAATGGAGCACTAATTGCTATTAGTAGAGCAGTTAGTGAAGTACTAAGTATTTTGTAGAATAGTCCCTGAAGTTTTTGGTTTCTACAAATTGGTCCCTGACGAGATGCCTATAAATAGGCTTCTCATTTGCTCTTCAAAGCATCCCAACATGCACAACTAGTGTGAATAAGAGAGTGAAAGAGACAGTATGTGAGAAAGAAGAAAAATTGAGAAGAAAAATTCCCCTCTTAAATTAGAGAGTGACAAAATAGTGAGAAAAAATACCTTAGGGGTATTTTTGACAAACACTTGGGAAACACCTTGTGAGACACTATTTTGGATAGAACTCTAGGTTGATTATACCCCTAAAATTTAGGGAAATCTCTCTTGTAAGCCTACTATTTTATAGTGGAAATTTTTCCGGTGGGATCGGGATTGTGGACGTAGCCCGGTATTTGGGTGAACCACGTTAAATATTGTGTGCCATTTATTTTCTGTTGATCATTATTCCGCAAGATAGTGCCACTGGGCCCAACAACTGGTAGCGGAGCAGAAGGTTTGTGCTTTGTCAAGTGCAAGGTTGTGAATTAATACACTGTGCAAGTGAATCCTATCTAGGAGACTAGGTTTTAAGTGAACCTTTGCTCCTCTAGTCTTTTCTGGGGATTTATCTTGGAATGATAATTCTGTCTTAGGAGATCGGCTAGGCCATCTTTCCTGGGAATTATCGAATCAGTTCAATTCACTACTTGTATGGGGCACTATTCACTGCAAGGAGTTTCCTAGATCGAGGAGCTAGTCAGTCTTTGATCCAGATGGAGGCGAGGATAAACAAGATGATCACCCTTGATGGCACCAATTACCACTTATGGAGAAACAAGATGAAGGATCTCCTATTCGTAACGAAGATGCATTTACCAGTGTTTAGTCTGGTAAAACCTAAAGAAAAGTCAAACTAGGAGTTGGAGTTTGAACACATCCAAGTCTGCGGCTATATACGGCAAATTGTTGAGAATAATGTTTACAACCACGTTTCTGGTATTGAGCATGCTAGAACACTGTGGGAAAAGCTCAAAGAATTATATGTCTCAAAGACAAGGAACAACAAGCTATTTTACTTGAAGAAGCTGATGCAAGTAAAATACCAAGAAGGCAAATTGATTACAGATCTCCTTAATGAGATGCAAGGGATCGTGGACCAACTGTCTAGCATGGGCACAAAAATCGACGATGAGATGCTTGCTCTTATGGTCTTGGCGACACTCCCAGATTCATGGGAAACCTTGAAGGTTTCAATCACAAACTCTGCACCTAACGGTGTCGTGAGTATGGCAACCGTCAAAAGTGGCATTCTGAATGAAGAGATGAGACGAAGAACACAATGCTCGTCTTCTTCACAGTCAGAGGTCTTGGCTACAGTGACGAGGGGAAGAAGTCAAAACAAGGGTCGAAGCAACCGAGACAAGAGCAGGGGTAAATCCAACAAGTTCGCCAATGTTGAGTGTCATCACTGCAAGAAAAAGGGCCACATAAAGAGAATTTTTCGACTCTTCAAGAAAGAGCAGCAGAAGAATAAAGGCAAAGATGTGAAGAAAGAAGAAAGCAGTGATGATGAAGCGAATTCTCTCGGAGAGTTCAATATAGTTTGTGATGATGATATCATCAACCTTACTATCCAGGAGACAAGCTGGGTAGTTGATAGTGGTGCTACTGTTCATGCTACACCACGGAGAGAACTCTTCTCTTCTTATACTCTTGGTAATTTTGGGACTGTCAGAATGGGAAATGATAAATTCTCAATGATCGTCGGCAAAGGAGATGTTTGCCTAGAGACCATGAACGGGATGAAGCTGATTTTGAAGAATGTCAGGCATATTCCAGATATGCGCCTGAATCTGATCTCTGTTGATAAGCTAGACGAGGAAGGTTTTTATAATACCTTCTACAATGGTCAATGGAAGCTCACCAAAGGCTCGTTAGTGGTGGCACGAGGTACAAAGGTATCAAAGTTGTACGTGACCCAGGCAAAGGTTCCTTAGCATGATGTAAATGTTGTGTAGAAAGACAGCCAAGTTCAGTTGTGGCACAGACGCCTTAGACACATGGGTGAGAAGTCAATGGTGAAGCTGGTCAAGAAGAATGTTCTGTCAGGATTGAATCAGATCCAGCTAAAGAAGTGCAGTCACTGTCTAGCTAGTAAGCAAAATAGAGTTTCTTTCAAGAGCTTTCCTCCTTCCAGAAAGAAAGATGTGCTAGAACTGGTATACTCAGATCTCTGCGGGCCTTTCAACAAGTCCCTTGGTGGTGCCCAGTATTTTGTGACCTTCATTGATGATCACTCACGAAAAACCTGGGCTTACACATTGAAATCTAAAGATCAAGTGTTATCAGTTTTCAAGCAGTTCCTAACCATAGTGGAAAGAGAGACAGGAAAGAAGCTGAAGTGCATCCGGACAGATAATGGTGGTGAGTACACAGGTCCGTTTGATGCTTACTGCAAAGAGCATGGTATTCGGCATCAGTTTACTCCACCCAAAACTCCACAGTTGAATGGCATAGCTGAGAAGATGAACAGAACTTTGATTGAGAGAGCCAGATGTTTACTCTCTCACTCGAAGTTACCACAAGTCTTTTGGGGTGAAGCACTACTTACAGCGGCTTATGTGCTGAACCATTCACCTTGTGTTCCTCTTCAGTATGAGGCTCCAGAGAAGGTGTGGTCAGGAAGAGACATCTCCTACGATCACCTACGAGTATTTGGGTGTAAAGCTCATGTTCACATCCCCAAGGATGAAAGAAGCAAACTGAATGCTAAGACAAGGCAGTGTGTATTTATCGGCTATGGTCAAGACATGTTTGGCTATAGATTCTATGATCCAGTAGAGATAAAGCTTATCAGGAGTCGAGATGTTGTCTTTATGGAAGATCAAACCATAGAAGACATTGATAAAGCAGAGAAGCCTAGTGATGATCATGAGGAGTTTCAGCTACCTCCAGCTAAGACACCAAGAAAAGTTGGAGATGATGTTTAGGATATTTATCCTGAAATTCCAGATGATCCTGCTGAAAATGAGCCAGCAGATGGTATTGAGGATGATGGCAATGACGATGCAGTTGATGATGATGCAGTTGGAGATGACCTTCCTCAGCCATCAAGTAGCTCTCCTTATCGAACAAGGTCTGGCAGAGTTGTGCAATGCTCTACCAAATATTCTCCAAGTGATTATTTGTTACTCACTGACGGAGGAGAACCAGAAAGCTATTATGAAGCTATTACTGATGAGCATAAGGAGAAGTGGGTTAAAGCCATGCAAGAAGAGATGAAATCCTTGCATGAGAACAAGACTTTTGAGCTGGTGAAACTGCCTAAAGGCAAGAGAGCTTTGAAGAACAAGTGGGTATCAGGATCAAGCATGAGGAGCATAGTCCACTTCCAAAATTCAAAGCAAGATTGGTTGTCAAAGGTTTCAGTCAAAGGAAAGGGATAGACTTTGATGAAATCTTCTCACCAATGGTAAAGATGACCTCAATCCGCACGATGTTGGGATTAGCTGCAAGTCTCAATCTGGAGGTTGAACAGATGGATGTCAAAACAGCCTTCCTACATGGTGATTTGGAAGAAGAGATATACATGGAGTAGCCAGAGGGTTTCCAGTAGAAAGGAAAAGAGGATTACATTTGTAGATTGAGGAAGAGCCTCTACGGCTTAAAACAAGCCCCAAGACAGTGGTACAAGAAGTTTGAGTCGGTGATGAAGCAACAGGGATACAAGAAGACTACTTCAGACCACTGTGTGTTCGTTCAGAAATTTTCTGACGATGACTTTATCATCCTATTGCTCTATGTGGATGATATGTTGATTGTTGGCCAGAATGTCTCCAGAAACAATAGCTTGAAAGCACAGCTAAGCAAGTTTTTCGCCATGAAAGACTTAGGGCCAGCAA
The DNA here is from genome assembly GCA_028386065.3 of Turnera subulata. Lineage (NCBI taxonomy): Eukaryota > Viridiplantae > Streptophyta > Magnoliopsida > Malpighiales > Passifloraceae > Turnera > Turnera subulata. The sequence continues at coordinate 7,531 of JAKUCV010002956.1, forward strand.
AACAAATTCTTGGGATGAGAATTATTCGAGATCGACATGCCAAGAAGATATGGCTGTCTCAGGAGAAGTATATAGAGAAGGTACTTCAACGATTCAACATGGATAAAGCTAAAGCAGTCAGCTATCCTCTTGCTAACTACTTTAGACTTAGCCCTGAGTAGAGTCCATCTACGGATGAGGAGAAGAAAGTGATGGAGCGGATCCCATATACCTCAGGAGCGGGAAGCTTGATGTATGCCATGGTATGTACCCGACCAGACATTGCTCACGCAGTTGGAGTGGTGAGCCGATACCTTTCTAATCCTGGTAAAGAGCATTGGAATGCTGTCAAGTGGATTCTCAGGTATCTTCGAGGAACCTCCAAAATGTGTTTATGTTATAGAGAAGACAAACCGGTGCTGGTTGGATACACTGATGCAGATATGGCTGGTGATGTTAGCTCCAGAAAATCTACATCAGGATACCTGATTAATTTTTCAAGGGGAGCTGTGTCATGGAAATCAAGGCTACAAAAGTGTGTTGCTCTGTCAACTACAGAAGCTGAGTTTATTGCAGCAACGGAAGCATGTAAGGAGTTGTTGTGGATGAAGAAGTTCTTAACTGAACTTGGGTTTTCGCAAGACAGTTATCAGCTATTCTGTGATAGTCAAAGTGCTATCCATCTTGCAAAGAATGCCTCTTTTCATTCCAGATCGAAGCATATTGATGTGAGATATAATTGGATCAGGGATGTATTGGAGAGGAAGTTGTTACAACTCGAGAAGATCCATACAGAAGAGAATGGATCAGATATGCTGACGAAGACACTTCCAAGAGGGAAGTTTGAGTATTGCCGTGAAGCTGTCGGACTGGTGGATCCCCCCAACATGTAGTCGGAAGGGGAAGAATTGTTGGTGAGTGGGTTCCTCCTCATTATGGAGCCCACCACTAGCATTAATGGAGCACTAATTGCTATTAGTGGAGCAGTTAGTGGAGCACTAAGTATTTTACAGATTAGTCCCTGAAGTTCTTGGTTTCAGTAAATTGGTCCTTGACGAGATGCCTATAAATAGGCTTCTCATTTGCTCTTCAAAGCATCCCAATATTCACAACTAGTGTGAATAAGAGAGTAAAAAAGAGAGTGTGTGAGAGGGAAGAAAAATTGAGAAGAAAAATTCCCCTCTTAAATTAGAGAGTGACAAAATAGTGAGAAAAAAAATACTTTAGGGGTATTTTTTACAAACACTTGGGAAACACCTTGTGTGACACTATTTTGGATAGAACTCTAGGTTGATTATACCTCTAAAATTTAGGAAAGTCTCTCTTGTAAGCCAACTATTTTATAGTGGAAGTTTTTCCGACAGGATCGGGATTGTGGACGTAGCCCGATATTTAGGTGAACCACGTTAAATATTGTGTGCCATTTATTTTCTGTTGATCATTATTCCGCAAGATAGTGCCACCGGACCCAACAGCAATAAGGTTCTTGCTCCTTACTCCTACCCTTTTTTCTTCTTCTTCTCATGTATCAATATTATTATAACGTATATTGACCGCATGTGGTGTATGTGATAAGCTGGGATTTTTTGGACGACTATACTCCTTAAAATTCTAAACGTCTTGATTTATGGAGTTTATTTAGATTATAAGTAGCTCATGTAAAATTTTCGTTAATTCATGCTATAATTTGATAGGCTAGGTACTTCTTTTTTAGAATCAAATAGGCTAGATACTTAAAGGTAATTAGAAATTAAAAATACTGGCTAATAAAAGAAATTGTTGGTTCTGTAATTCTGTCTTGTATGTTTGTTTGAGGCTTTCTACGTAGCTTAGGTTTTGTTTTCAAATGAAGTATCTTTGACTTTCCGCTTCCTTTCGTCGATATGTAATTTAAAGTTAGGGTATGTATTTTTATTTTCTTTTTTTCATATTTCAATAAGTTATCAATAATGCTACGAACACATATACCAAAGTGGCATAAGGATTAAGGTCTATCAATAATGCTAGCTAGAGAGCAGGCCACAGAACCCAGGTGCGCTACTGGTTAGGATTTTTTTTTTTCTTTCTTTCTTTTGGTATACTATGAGGTAGATTATATTTGGATAACTAAATTAGGCACTTAGCAAACAATAATTTCGTTAATTTGGCAAACAGAGAGGCGAGAGCATGTAAGACATCTATCGAATACAAGCATTAACTTCAATGTTGCATGTACATTTATTTATTTGCAAGTAAAATTTTCTAACGTGTTATATTTTTCCGGCACAAAAACCTTGAATGTGTTATTTTCTTGGAAGTAAAGTCTTCAAAGTGTATTAGTAGCATTTGCTAACTACATGTGGTGTGTGTTTATTTAATTCTTTTTTTCTAAATCTTGGGACATTATGAGAGAACAACACCGAAACTCAAGCAAGCAATGGCATTGTACAGAATTTGCCCCAAGAAATGGTTGAAGAAATCTTGTCTCGGCTTCCAATAGAGGCGATCATGACATGTAGGAGAGTGTGCAAGAGTTGGTGCAAGGCGATAAAAGATCCAACTTTTGTCAACTTGCAACTGAAGAGATCAACCCCCAAGCTATGTCCTCCAAGATACTGGTAGAAGATTTAGTAGGTGGTCTCAGTCTGGTGGAAAGTTATTTTTCCTGGGTACTACTGAGGGCGAGAAGGCCAAGGAGCTGTGCAAGAGGCGAAGTATATCCTCTTGCAATGGCTTGCTTTGTATTTCTCCCCACGACAATTCTGAGAATCCTATTGTGGTCTGTAACCCAATCACTAAGGAATGTATAGTTTTACCCAAAACAGAAGATATTGGTCATCATGGGTTTGGCAATCAGGTGGATATTGGGTTTGATGCTTCGACCAACAAGTACAAAGTGGCTAGAATCTACTATCTCACAATAAATGATAACGAAAGTCACTGCTTTTGTGAGATCATCACTCTCAGTGATGCTCCAACTTAAAAGGAGCATGACTGGTGAAATTCGTGTTGTAAGATAGTTTTGGTTTGGAAGAAATCGGCTAGCTGAAGACGCTCCATATTATTGCACCTTGTCAGATTCTCTTAAGCCTTGTTGGTTTCATAATTATGCAGAAGATCGGAAATATAAAATTCCTCGTAAACAGTTCTCTGAAATCATTGATGAGGAAAAAATGGAAAGTTCCTAATTGCAAGCTCCTGTCTGTGGTCTCCAATGAAGAAGAATGGGAAATTTGGCCAAATAAATTTATGGTTTGGTTTCCTGGAGAGGAAGGTATGCGTATGAAGAAATACGAGGAATTCCAAAATCCTTCATTCCATCTAGTCTCAGACCCACCCTCGTCTCTATTCTGCCAACTCCTTGACTTGAGCGCTGGCTGACTTTTGAGATGTCCATTTCACTAGTTGGGCAGCATCTAAGTATCAAAGTTAATGGCTGAATTGCGTCTTTATTAATTGTAACATTTTCTTTTTCTCTTCGGTTGAGAAACAAATGCTCTTTTTTTTCTTTTTTTTTTTTGCCTTAAACATAGTAATATTATTGACTTAGTATATTGTTAGGGCAAGGTCTTCTGATTCTCCTTATTCATAGGAAGGTGTAGGGGTAGGGCCATTAAAACGAACAAATTGGTAGTGCCATTAAAACGAACAAATGGGGTAGGGCGGCATGTTGATGTTAGTAAATTTTCCAATTGTCTTGCCATTTCTTCTTTGGTTCCCTGTGGCCGTTTTAGATTCCAAAACCTCAAAACAATTAAAAGGAAAAAAAGAAAACACAATAATTTCATAGCAAATTGGTAACATATTTGTAAAGTGAAAAGATTAGGGGAAGAGATATAACATATTTTGAAACTTTTGAGAAAGAGAACAAATAAGGGATAGATATTTTGTTGCTAAATAAGGGCTAACTAATCCCTTTTACTTAGACTTCTAAATTTTTTAGGTGAGGAATAGAACTTCCAATCCAATCAACGGTCCACACACATCCCTCTAACACCTAAACTGTTTTCACCCCTTTGACACCAACACACTTAAACTAAACTATTTTCACGGCCCCAAAACTTCTTCTCCATTTGCCTCTTTAAGCCCTCTTATTAAATTATTTTTTAATAAAAATTATCATATTTGCTTAATCAGCAGTATGCATTAAGTCCAAGAAACCTTTATTTGAATACATCCAACCCTACTAGAGTTTTGTACCCTTCACAAAATCTATTACTTAGTCAACCCTCTTTTCACCATCGAAACTTCTTCTCTTTTTGCCTCTTTAAGCCATCCTATTAAGATATTTTTTAAATAAAGATTACCATATATCTATTTACCCGTAAATTTACATTAATCTTAATTAAAACATAAACGAACACTATTTTTTATTGCACAGTGTCTCCAGAACTTCAAGAACACAATTCTTTTTTCTTTTTCAACGAATACTATTTTTTCTTGCATAGCGTTTCCATCAAATCTTCGCAGGCTCCAGGCTATGCTACCAATTGTAGAATATAAAAAATCACTCGAAACACACAAATTTTTATTATTTAATTTGTAAACCACACACAATAAACTAGGCGACATTTATGTGCCCCTCACGGTCGCCACACTCACAACTCTTGTTTTTGCTACACATAACAATAAAACCCTGACACACCTATTTATAGAGACTCTGACTTAACGGACAAGACATGACTCTTAAATCGAACCGGACTTAGACTCTTAAAACCTGATTGCATAAAGACTTTTAAAAAACTAAGCTTAGTTTAATACCCAACAAATACAAATTAATAAAAAAAAATGGAAGTGCGCATCATCGCTTGCCAAACTGTAGCATTAGTGCTTACCTAAAAAATTCCATGGCCTAGAAACTGCCCGGTCCAACAAAATAACTGAGCCGCCAGATCAACCTAATTTAATATGGAATTAGCCATTGCAGTCAAAGTCAAACAAAAACCAAACTAGTCTTCATGTCAATGGAATCAAAAACTACAAAAAAGAAGATTTCTCATACGAATCACAGTTGTTTATGGCGAGTCATTCCGTGAATATCATGTCCAATAAATCTTTTCCATATTTCCTAGAAGTTTGGGGATTAGTAATAAAATTAAAATCTTCATTATAGTAAAGCAACATAATTGTGTAGAAGATCAGAAATATTGAAATTCCTCGTAAACAGTTCTCTGAAATCATTGATGAAAAAGAATGGAAAGTTCCTAATTGCAAGCTCTTATTTGTGGTCTCCAATGAAGAAGATTGGAAAATTTGGCCAAATAAATTTATGCTTTGGTTTCCTGGTGAGTAACGGTATGCGTATCAAGAAATGCGAGGAATTCCAAAATCCTTCATTCCATCTAGTTTCAGACCCACCCTCGTCTCTATACAACCAACTCAGTGACTTGAGCGCTGGCTGACTTTTGAGATGTCCATTTCACTTGTTGGGCAGCATCAAATTAGTATCAAAGTTAATGGCTGAATTGCGTCTTTATTAATTTTGAGATGTACAACCTCGGCTTTTGTTTTTTGGCCTTAAGACATAGTAATATTATTGACTTAGTATAAAATCAATACATAGGATAACACCAGCATCCAAAGGGGGTGAAGTAAGCCAGGATATAGGCAAGTTCGGAATAGAATTATATAGTAGAACCGTTGGGATGGGAAGCATGATTAGTTTGTGTGTGGTAGGGGTAGGGCTTTTAAATGGGTTTTCTACTTCGAGAGGAGTTTGGATTTTGAGGGGTTTCTCCTTGACACTTTGGTTTTTGCAGTTCTCATTTTTGCTCTTATTTTTTATCAGCTATTTTTTCTGTTTTCTTTTTTATTTTAAGTGGTTAATTTGTTTCATTATTCCATATAGAAAAAGAAACCGTGCTGCTTGTGGGGTGTGTTGAGGGATACTTGTGGTCAATGGATTATGGGGTTCTCGCACTTCATTGGGGTTGCGTCTGTGATACATGCTAAATTACAGGGTCTATTGGGTAGTTTATCTACTGCATGGGAGCTTGGGTGTAGACATGTTCTGGAAGAGACGGATTCTCAGGTGATGGTGGATTTACTCCGGCTGGGTCAAGGACATGCTAATGCCACTCACGGCGATCTTGTCCAGGCTATTCAGGAGTTGCTACATAGGGACTGGGAGGTGCGCTTGACACATATTTATCGGGAAGCTAATGGCACAGCAGACTGGCTTGCTAATTTTGGATTTCAATGTTCTTTAGGTTTTCATTATTTATTGACTCCTCCTGGGGGATGTCTAGACTGTTTAAAGTTTGATTTGTTTGGGGCAGCTAGCTCGCGACTTTGTCCTATTCGGAATTAATTTCATCTAGGCTTAAGCCACCTTTCTACCAAAAAAAAGAAAAATATTTAAGAACTTTAACTCCAAAAAAAATTCCTTCGAAGTAGATTGTGGTCTGACCGCTGTGGCTAGTGGCGTTTTCATCTAAATTGTTTCTCTTCTGTTTCTTCTATATACTACAAGAAATAATTTATAAATGACTTCTTGTCTCTGCAATTATCTCAGGTATGGATTGGATTTTAGTTGCTTTACACAAGCGATTGGCTAACAGTCATGGATGCTTTCGTTTTAAACATAGAAGAAATTTAAACCACATTTTAGACTTCAAATATATATTTTTTTGAGAATCAAATAGACTTTAAAATTCATATTTTGAAATTTGAACTCTATGGACTTGTCACAAACCCTTCTAGAGGTAGACTTATCACTGGGCTCCCACTCATTAACAAGCCTAGAGCTTTCTATCCACTACAAGAAATTTGTCATTTGGAGATGAAAATTTTTGTCTCCAATAAGTGATTTTTCGTCACCAAAGAAAATAGGATACGCTTTTTTTTCGTCACACGACTCGTCCCTAGATCCTCGTCGCTAAAAGATTTAGGGACGAAACCAAGGATTTCGTACCCAAAAATTATCTTATTTACATACGAAAATTTTTAGTGTCCCTAAAAAAATTATTTAGGGACGCAAAAATCCGTCACTCATGGTCTGCTTTATTTGTCACTAAACACTATTTTCGTCACCATTTCTCTAATATGATAAGTTAAATTTTCGCTTTTTGGGGACAAATTATTGCATATCACAAAA
>JAKUCV010002958.1:0-15269 GCA_028386065.3 Turnera subulata
ATATATGTTGTTGTCATTTTATTGTTGAATGTTGAGTACATTCTACATTCTTTTATGATGTATGTCGAGTAGACGAAAGGTTAGCCCTCTCACACGGGTAATCGCCTCCTTATCTTGGTGATAAGTGGAGATGAGACGAGTTTTAAGCTAAATTGTCATATGGACAGTTTGAGAGCGAACGGTTTAAAACTACATATACTTCGGTTGAGAATGGCAAGTAAGGTCATTCTAGGAATGAATATGTTCATTCAGTCTACTTTGTAGGCCAGATGCGAGTTCAAGGTTGTTGAGTAGATCGAGGAACTCGGGTTTAGGATACACAAGGTATCTAAACTATCATCTGTACAGCATTCCTTATGAGGAAAAGACATACGCTCCATGGGAAAGGAGAAAATGCTGTAGCACATGTTTCATACCATGTGTGCGTTTTGTCGACCACGGGTTAGCTAGAGTGTGATCTCAACTTCTAGCTGTGTGAGACTCGGAGCTTCTATGATGGCTTTACCTTATGTACCCTTAGTACTCCTATCAGAGACTTGAGATTCGATTTGATGGTCGCTATCTTAGTATGTTGCCTTAGGACCATGTATACAGATTCGGTCTGGCGGGACATGTCTAGAAAAGCGAGTTGAGCCGGGTCAAGGGAATCGTTAGAAGAGGAAGGTCATAGACGAAATCACATTAGTCTTGTATTCACCGGTGCACCAGTTATGACGTACGGTTATAATTGTGAATACATTGCGTTGCGTTGCATTGCTTTGCATTACGTTGCATTACGTTGCTTTGCGTCACGCCTTGATGGACGAGATCCTATGGATGTTTTCTAATGTGATTCAGATGATCTAGGGCACTAGCGTACTTTCTGATCTACTTGCAGGTTTCTTCTCGACGAGAGGCTGTATATCCCTAACAGGTGTATAGCATTTCGCTCTCACAGTATGCCGGTCGCACGGTCCTATTTCCTTGTATGACTATTGCTGTTGTAGCAAGAATGAGTTTCTTGCATTTGGTATTTTGAGCATTCTCACTTATGTGTGAGTGGGAGATGTTGGGTTATGTTGTATGAAGGCCCATTTGAGGTAGTGGGGCCCACTAGGTCCACCCGTAAGTTGGGTGCTCACCTGTAACCCTAGTTGCCTCCTATATATACATGTTGTTCTATGGCACAAACACCAAGAACATAACATACATAGGGTGGCTAGGTTACACCCACATATACTATATACACAGCTATAGAGAAGAGAGGTTTAGGCCGTGGAGACTACAGGGGTTGCTCCGATACACCGTGACAACCTTTCACGACTGGTAGATCAAGACCTGGACTCCAAGACCTATTTGCTTCCGCTGCTAGGACTCCAAGTAGGTGTCCTAATTTATTTCATTCAGGAGATATATGTTTTCCTTCAAGTATTATCTTCATAAATCGTCGTCGGGATGATATCATTATTTCCTAATTGACATATTAAATCGAATTAATTAGTCATGCTTAACTAGATAATAAATTTCTAAATCAAAGCCTAATCCCATGGAGTACCAGGTAGCAGTTGGTGCATCGTACAATTTCCTAAAATTAGGGCCTGATCATTGACAAGCTTTTTTGGATAAAGATTCTGTCGATAGGCAAATACGCCTAATTAATCTAAATTCGGAAATTTGGTTGTGCAATGTAGCAATTAGCAACCAGGGGGAAAAATATTAGCAAGCAGGTGCCTCACATCCCACTTCGTAATTTGCCTTCAATGTAATTAAACATTATCTGAAGATTAATGTTAACTTCAAATTGACACCTAAAGTTTAGCCACATTCAAGGCCTCTTCTATTTTTGGTCTGGAACAAGGCCTCTTCAATCACACCAAGATTTCTTGGCCTATAAATTATGAGGGTCAAGCTGAGTTCCAAACTACAAAATTATATCATACAATTAATTATTCTTGAGTAGTTTATGGAGAAATAGCTAGCTAGAGAGTAAGATATGATGGCTAGAACATTCTTAGGCTTGGGGCTGTTGGTGATTGTGTTGTCCATGAATGTGCTAACTCTAGCACAGGAGCTTAACCATGGACTCCCACCACCAAAGGATTTGGAGCCCACACGCTTCGGAAGAATCTTCTCTCGTCTTTTTAGAAGAAGAAGAGAAATCAATGTGGGAATATGTTTAGATCAATGTGCAAAAAAATTGCCCTGAATCAGACACATGCATGCACGAATGTGCTTCTAAGTGCAGGTCTGGTAGAATGGTAGCAAATGTGGTACGTGACTGTACTATGGACTGCACAAGTACTAGGAACACTCCGATGTACTCTGGTAAAATTCCTCACCATTTATTTTTTCTGATGTATTCATTACAAATTTTAGTTGCATGCACTTTTTAGATGCTTAAAAGTACAGTCCATGAAATTCTAAAGCATATTTTTATTTTTATATATGCAGGTGCAACGAATCTGCAGAGCTTCGAGACTCTAAACCAACTTGAAGACATTGTGAGTTCTTGTTATGATGGATGCAAGAAGTTGCATGGTTAGAAATTTCTTATTTAGTGGGGGAAGAGCGATATAAAAATGTCATTCCCATAAATATCTTATATAGGCTGGCATTGGATATCTTGTTGTTAGACTTATTAATAAGTGCACACTATATCTAGAATTAAATAAAGTGCACACTATGTGCTACCGCTTGCAAGTTGTACGATCTACTCCTGATGACCTATAATAATAATGCCCCCCCATATTTTTCATCCTGGCTCTCAAGTGTTGGTGTCGACTTTCTTTTTAATCTTTGATGATTGTCCTGTCGATCTTCAATTAGTTTTTATTCTGAGTAAGAAATGGTGGGATACTTCCAGCATCTGTGGATGTTCCCACTGCCCATGTCAATTTTTTGTGTCTTACAAATAGACCACTCTACGGCCTGGATGAAATTATCACTCCTGGAAATTAAGGTGCAACCTTGATACTGAAAAGGGTGGTAATAATAATTTTTATGGTGTTGTTGAGTGTGTATGTATTTCTTTTATTGTGCCAGACGAATATGCTGCGCTTTTTCCCTTTCTACATTAGGCAAAACAAAAGTGGAATTGTCAAAAAAAGTAAGACCATATCAACCGGCATCTTATAAATCCGCTTTTGTAATTGTTGTCTATATTTTACTTAGGCTCAACATTATTCCTCTGCTCTTACAAATGATCAAATTTAGCTTCAACCAAAACATAATCATATCGGGATTCCCAAAGATATGTATGCGTCACTATTCTACATCAAAAAGTTTTGAGTGCTCATCTCTACTGCAAAATAGCCTGATTCTATTTGGGAAATAAAATATATTTGCAACAAACATACTATTAGTTAAAATCAGGTCACGCTTTCTTGTATGTATAAACAACGAAGTATAAAAGGACATCTAGGGAAGGCGGAGTTACTGCTACATTCAAAAACCACATTGTTTTTTAAACTACGTTACAACTTCATCCTCCAAAATTTAATCTCTTGTACTTTAATTTCTCCTTGATAAAAGAAAATAATAGTAATAATTGGGAAGCCAAGTTAATTTACTTACCTCACCCAACTTTTTTGCTTCACGGTCAAAGCCAAGACCATCTCCTTTTTTTTTTTCTCTCTTCACAGTTCACAACTTCTTTTACACGTTAACAATTTTTGTTGTCTTTAACAAAGAAATAAGTCAATAACTCCTTCTCCCAATTCTCTTTTGTGAGCTTCCTGAACCAAACAAAATTTCCCCCTTTTTTTTTTCTCCCGCAACAATTTTTTCTTCTCCACGTCTTTTTATCGATCCCACGATTTCTACGCAGCCTTACAAACAAAGCTCCTTTTCTTTTCTCAAAACAATAGTGCAGCTCCACCGTATTCAAATCTTTTTTTTTTTTCTTACACAAATTCAAACGGTCTCTTTTTGTAATAGCACCTGAAAACAAACAAATTGGCTTCTTTCCTCCACGAACAACCTTGTTCTTCACAAATATTTTTTTTCTTTGACAAATCAACGTGCAACCAATTGTTCTTCTCCACAATTCCACTCTTCAATACGCGCACAATTTGGGAAGCCTCTTCACAGGATTTGGATCTTCCGAGGCTCCTTTTTCTTGTTCCTTATTCTTGCGCAGCGTTAACTACACTGGATCTATAGGTTCGGCTACCAATTGTAGAATATAAAATATTGCTAACACACAACTTTATTATTTAATTTGAAACCTAGGCGACACCGTGGTGCCCCTCACGGTAGCCACGTTCACAATTCTTGATTTGCTACACATAATAATAAAACCCTGACACACCCATTTATAAAGACTCTGACTTAAAAGGACAAGACATGACTCCTAAACCGAGCTGGACTTGGACTCTTAAAATCCAATTATATATAGACTTTTAAACCCAATCAAATTAGGCTTAGTTTAATACCCAATAATGTCTCTCTTAAACAGAGTTTGCAAGTACAAACATGACTCTACCCAATGCCATCAATTGCAAGTGTCTTCAATGAAATTATTGTTGCAGTGACTAACTCGAACATTGCTTCGAACAATAACATCTTCCTTGAGTCAAACCAAATCTTCAGTTTTACATCCTTCCTAAATTGCATGCTATACTTCAAGTGCATCTTCGAGGCTTCATCTTGCTTGTCAATGACATCTTGGAGTGTCTTCCATTCCTTGTTACTTCCAAGATGCTCTCCCATTCTTTCTTGCTGTCAAAAGCATTCCTTGCATCCTCAAACCTTGCTCCGCTACCAATTGTAGAATATAAAATATTGCTCAACACATGAACTTTATTATTTAATTTTATTATTTAATTTGAAACCTAGACGACACCGCGATGCCCCTCACGGTAGCCACACTCACAACTCTTGATTTGCTATATATAATAATAAAACCCTAGCACACCTATTTATAAACACTCAAACTTAACGGACAAGACATGACTCCTAAACCGAACCGAACTTGGACTCTTAGAACCCAATTATATAAAGACTTTTAAACCCAATCAAACTAGGCTTAGTTTAATACCCAACAGGATCAAAGCTAAGCAAGATCCTTTTTTTTACAAATTGTATGATGTGATCCCTCTCCCCTTCATAATTGGCCACGGGTGAAATGCCGTCTTTCCTTTGTATAAGTCTTTCCTTTTTGTTCATAGTAGGTTGTGTAGTTGTTCCTGAGTGTACTTATCTTTCTTTTTCTTTTTTCTTGTATATATTAACTGTTAGCTTCTATAATCAATCATTTATGTATACTATATATAAAAGCACGAAGTCACAAAACTTGCGAAATTGAAATACAAAAAATACCCTTCTCTTTCTATTATAATTAACGGCATAATATTCATTTAAAAACTATTCAACTAACAACAAATTGAATCAGTTTTTTAATCTATACTATATATAAAAGCACGAAGTCACAAAACTTGCGAAATTAAAATACAAAAATATCCTTCTCTTTCTATTATAATTAATGGCATAATAGTCATTTAAAAACTATTCAACTAACAACAAATTGAATCAGTTTTTTTAAAAAAAAATAAAAAAAATCCCCTAAGACGTGAAATTGGATCAATCTTTTTTTTTAAAAAAAACAGTTTAATCCCAAAGTGAGTCCTTGACCATCCAATGGCAAATTGGATCTGTTTAAAAAACAAAAATCAGTTTTTAAGTTAAAAGTGAATTTCCGTCCACTTGGTGATTTGCTAATTGTAAGAAAACTTCTTTAAAAAAAAAAACGTGGCACAATTATCTTCACTATTTAATTTTATTAAAAATATAAAATAATTAAAATCAAAAGGAGAGAAAAAAAACCACAATTTCTTTCTCTTCTTTGAATCGACTTGCACAAGGCTCATATTTAAGTTCACTTTTAAGGATTGCTAAACAAAAAGCTAATCTGAGCAATTCTTATTCCATTAGATTATACAAGAATAATAAGCAAATAACAACAATTAAAGAACAATTACTATAAAAACATAACAACCAAAAAAGAACTTGAATACTTAGAAAAATTACAAGTTTTTTATAACAACTCTCTTATAATATAAAAGTCAATAAATTAATAGGATTATTATTTTTATTAAATATATAAGTTAATATTATAAATTATATAATTTAGAATATCATGAACATTAAAAAAATGACGTCATCTGATAACGGTTAATATAAATCCTTAAAAAATTAATAGAATTATTCTCTTTATTAAAAATATAATTTAATATTCTAAATTATATAATTTAGAATATCATGAAAATAAAAAAATGACGTTAACAAAAATTCAATTTAAGTATTACTATACAAAAATTTATTAATGTGTATGCTTGTCTAAATTATCAAAAATAAAACTTTGTTTACATTATATATAAATTCTTCTCAAGAAAATAATTAATATAAAAATATTTATTTATATGTTCTCAACAACTACTAGGATGGACAATAATTGTTGAAAAACAATAAAACTATGACGAAGCATTGTCAAAGAGTTAGCAAAAACTACGAAGAGGAATAACGTCTGCAAAAAAAAATAATACTAGGGAATATTTTTTGTAATTTATTATCAATAAGAACTATGGAGAAGAAAACAATTGAACAGTGGGGAAGAATAGTCGGAGAGATAAAGAAAACTATGAACAAGAATAACATCTACAAAATAACAGTGTTTACGAAAAAGAAAATAACGGAAAATAATTATCACAATAATTCATGAATGATGTGCTTGTAGTTACTATCAACAAGAATTATGCAGAAAAAAATAGTTGATTTATAAATTCTTATTTTAATACAAAAACAATTTTTATTTTTTCGTTTAGAATATATACATATATATATATATATATATATATATATATATAAAAATCAGTATCTACCTTATATATAAGTTCTATCAAGATAATGAAAAAAATAATCGAATAGTGAACAAAAACTACAAACAAAGACTACAAAAAATAAAAATAATATTTATTTACAATTCCCTTCATTAATAATATAATTTAATAATAAAAATTATATAACTTAGAATATCAAAGGATTACCAATTACTATTAATAATAAATCGATTCACAAATTCATATTCTAATGCAAAAAATAATTTTGAATAATTTGTTGGTCTTGATTATGTTTTTTTTTTGTACATTATATATAAGTTTTTCTCATGATAATGATTAATATATGCATATATTTATATTTTCTCAACAACTACTTAAAATTATGATGAATAATAATTGTTGAAAATAATAGAACTATGATGAAGAATACCCGAAAAGCCATTGATGTAGGCCCAAAAAACGTTTATAAAAAAGAATAATCATAAGAGCTCATGATAGATGTGTTTGTAATTTATTAATTTTTGTTAACTAATATCATTAACAACAATCGATTTATAAATTCCAATTTCTCTAATTAATGCATATCCCTTTGCCTAGATGATAAATAAAAAATCTTTGTCATTATTACATATAAATTCTTCTCGAAATAATTATTAATGTTATACCACTTGATTTTAAAAATATAATAGTGTACCATACGTGCATCGCACGTGCAGAAAAAAAAATAGTAGCAAAAAAAATGCCAGTGAGCTTGTTCCACGACATTCATTTTCAGTGTGAAGCGAGAGGGAAAATGGAATTACCAATGAAGTGTTTCTTATAGGTAACAATTAATTGAACAAAAGACTGAAATAGGAGTGTATCTATAGTTGGTCCAACTCTTCACTTACATTTTGGCCTATAATCATTATGTAGGAGAAATTTCGGAGTGGTTGAAGGCCTAGCATTAAAAGTTCTATTTAGACTTTTATTTCCTGAGGGTTTGAATCCCTCTTTTTCCGGACCTTCATCTTCTCATTATTATTGAATAGGATGTATCAAATTATATAATAATGGATACCCTTATTCTAAGAGTTTGAACTTTTCTTGAGATCCGAATTTCTCTTGAAACAATTTTCATCCATTTATCTGGCTTATGTTCTTCATGGAGCATTCGGATTTCGGACTCAAAGAAGGACTCGATGCAATTAGGTCAATACTTCCATATAGTAGGGTAACTTATGAGCCATTTCGATTGGGAATCTTTCAAATTAATCCAACTTCGCTTTCCATTCGCCTCAGACCACCAAATAAAATAGGAAAACTCTTCCTTCTTCTGAGGGGGCATTTCGGGTGCGGTCAATGCTTAAAATAATTTTGTCTTCTCTATATCACGATATCTCTAGAGTTGGACTACTGCTCCCAAGAACGAAATAAGCGAATAGATGAGAAGAGAATACAGTAAAAGATTGAGGAGAGAAGAAAACACTATCCAATTCTTACTTTCCTATATTATGCGTCTGCCTATAGATTTTATAGCCTTTGTTACTTGACTGCCAAAATTGTTATTTTGCAAATGTCAGGATATCCAACTCATAATTCTCCAAACTCCTAACTCACACGTTTCGCCTGCGGTTGCTGCGGTTGCATGAGAGGTTCCACTTCCCATGTATATAGGTGACACATTAGAAACAATTACAACATTGTAAAAAAGATAACAATCTTATAAAGAAAAAATAACTAATAAAAAGAATTACCAAAGTAAATGTTTGTATTTTGGGAGTTCTTGCTCTTTGGGCAGATCCCATCAGCCCCTTGTCTAAATTACTATTCATTTTTTATTTATTTATTTTTTTTTATCAGTGCCTAAACTCCTATTCCTAAGAGCTCAATTTCCCCTGACCTGAGTTTATTTTTGTGCCAACCTCAACGTTTGTTATATGTTTTCTCTTATGGTTTAGTTTAGGAAAATGCCCTAAATAACTACGTAAATCCGAAGCCTTTTATCCTAAAATCACGAACCTGATGAGTTTAGTTGTTTGGGAGTTCTCATAATAAAATTTTCCGTATTACCCAAAGGTTACTCGCCGAAGATTAGCCAGATTTTTGCCATGTAAAGAACAGATTTTAGGGAAACCAAAAAGAACAGATTTTAGGGGACAATGCCATATTCAAGATGGTTAAAATAAAAGAGCTCCATATTATAGTTGAAGTCGGAGGAAAATTCACGAACTTAAATTCGGGCCTCCAATTTACTTTAGTTTTTTTCTTTTTTCAAGAAGTCATGAGCTCATTTAATAATTGGGCCTCGTTAGGCCCCAAACAAGTTTGCATCAATCTTTCCTTTTGCATATATAGATCTTCTGCCCATACCAAGGTTTAGGCTAATCCCATTGGCCAGCATTAACAAGATATATAGCTGACACTTGCTATTCAAAGGAATTGGAGTCCTTGTATCTGCTTCTCCGACGACGAAAACACAAGAACAATCTTAGGCTGTCAATTATCCCCATTATGCTGCTGTCAATTGATTGAGATGAGATCTTAATTAGCACCGTTTGAGCTAGACCTGGCAAAACGGGTATTGACACGACAACCCACACGAACCCGACACGAAATTAGCAGGTATAAGTTAGAGATTTTTAACCCGTTTAGTTAAATGGGTCGACCCCACACGGCACGAAAATAGCAGGTCAGGTCGCGGGTTAACCAGGCAACCCGACAGGTACCTGTTTATGACCCAATTATATTTAGGGTATAGATATTTTACTAATTTAATATAAGACTTATTCATTATTTATGGCT
The DNA here is from genome assembly GCA_028386065.3 of Turnera subulata. Lineage (NCBI taxonomy): Eukaryota > Viridiplantae > Streptophyta > Magnoliopsida > Malpighiales > Passifloraceae > Turnera > Turnera subulata. Next base: position 9,600 of record JAKUCV010002958.1, read on the forward strand.
AAAGTTACTAAAATTATCCAAAAATATTTCTATAAATGCTTTAGAATATAATTATATTATGATTCTACAAGTTATAATTTTATTTATTATATGAGAAAATCTAATTATATGCCTATTTGCTTAAAAAATACACAAAATAAAAAAATTTCAAACTAATTTTTAGACCTGTTAGATTTAATTGGTAATCCACGGGTCAACCCGAACCCAACACGATAATAAACGGGTTGGACACAAGACTCGACACGATTATTAAATGGGTCGGGTCGGGTTGAAGATTTAGAACCCGATTACCCGTTCAACCCGACACGAATCCGACACGACAACACGAATTGCCAGGTCTAGTTTGAACTGACCTTCGACCCCTATTCGTCTCTTATGGAGTTCTCCCCTGACTGAATGGTCTTAACACTTCCCGCTGAATTTATCTTCTTTACTTTCCTTTTTTTTTTCCCTGCCACCTTAATAATTCTATTCACCAGTCTCTCTTCCAGCTGCCTCCATAAATGAGAAAATAGATATGCAATAAAAAGGCTCCTTTGGCGATGATAATGGCTTGACAATGGACTCCTTAGATTTATTTGAGCCAGACTCAGAATGTAGACTACAATTTGGCCCACTATTAATCTCCAACGGACTATTCATTGTATGGGGAGTAATTGGGCTTCCATTGTATGGTATCAAAGCCCTCATTGGATCAGCAGGGCTACCCATATACGCCTCCTCTGATATACTGACACCCCCATCATACTTATCCAATCCTTTGCATGCCTTATCACTTGCAGATCTCAAATCTTGTGCAGTCGCATGCGCATAGACAAGAGATATCTCATCCGTTTTTTTGAAAAAGGACCAATAACAGGAGTCACACTAAGGGTTGTGCCTCTCGTATCTAGGGCAGAGCAAAAATCCCGAGCCGACCCTACCGACCCGCTACCGACCGACGTCGGCTCGGTAGATGGCGGTAGATATGTCCCTGGAAGCATGGTCGGCTCGGCTTCAAACCGCCCCACAGGACCGTCGGTAGGAATGCGTGTGGGTGTCGGTCGGTATGTCGGAAGCCGAGCCGACCGCGGTTGAACCCTCACCCCTAACCCTAGATATAAATACTCTAATTACACACACTTACCATTACTCCCTCTCTCTCTCGTCGACCAGCCGCCCGCCCCTCCCTCCTCTCTCTCTCTCTCTCTCTCCCTCTCAACCCTAATCGACCATCGACCATCTGCTCTCCTCCAAGTCTCCCACCTCTCTCTCAAAATCCTCTCTGCCTGCCACCGCCCACCGCAAGCAAAGATGTTAAATCGTCTCCCACCCTAATCGGCCATCATCGCCTCCTCCGTCTTCAACCCCGTCGCCTTCCATCGTCTTTGCCTCCCGTCGCCTTCAATCATCTCCTTAAATCAACCCCAGAGGTGAGTTTGTTTCCTTTCTCTTTTCTCCGTCTTCGATTTCTTCTTCTCCACCCTCTCTCTGTCGAAAATCCCCAATTCAAAACCCTAATTCTTCAAACCATCAATTAACTTTTGGTTTGAGTTTAATTGATAATATAAATACTAATTTCCCTCCTTCTCTTGTATTTTGCAGATTAAAAGGCTTCATGTTTGCGATTTGAAAGGATTTGAAGGGAATCAAGGGATCGACAAAGGTCTGTTCTCTTCTCCGTCTTTGATTTCTTCTTCTCTGTCTTCGATTTCTTCTTCTCTACCCTCTCTCTGTCGATTTTTGTGAAGGAATAGAAAATCCCCAATTCAAAACCCTAATTCTTCAAACTATCAATTAACTTTTAGTTTGAGTTTAATTGATAATATAAATACTAATTTCCCTCCTTCTCTTGTATTTTGCAGGTTAAAAGGCTTCATGTTTGAGGTTTGAAAGGATTTGAAGGGAATCAAGGGATCGACAAAGGTCTGTTCTCTTCTCCGTCTTTGTTTTCTTCTTCTGTGTCTTCGATTTCTTCTTCTCTACCCTCTCTATGTCTTCGATTTCTTCTTAATTTTCTGTTGTTATATAAAAATTCCGATTTTTTTCCTAGTTCTTACTATAAAACTTTCATGTACTGTAGGTTTTACAAATATAATGGCTACACCTAATGAGATGCAAGTTCAACCTCCATTGCCATCCATTGGAGCTGAAGTAGCTCAAGGCAATGAAGGTCAAACTAATGTGGCAGCAAAGAGGGAGAACACAGATGCAGTGGAGCCTCGCAATCCCAAAAGATCGAGAGTGTGGGAGCACTTCATGAAGTGTGAAACTGATGATGGCGATGTGATAGCTAAATGCCTTCGATGTGCGCAAGAGTTGAAAGCTCATCCAAAGAGGAATGGTACATCTGGTATGTTGGGCCATTTAGAAAGATGTTTGAAGAATACTTTTCTTGATGAATGCCATCAAACTGTATTAGGCAATAAAGTAGGGGATGATGGAAAGAAATCTTTGTCTGCGTATAAGTGTGATCAGGATGCAATTAGGAAAACACTTGCTCGAATGATAGTTGTAGATGAATTACCTTTCAGATTTGTAGAGGGTAAGGGGTTTCAGCAGCTGATGTCAGTTTCTTGTCCTAGGTTTAGGATTCCATCTAGATGGACAGTGTCTAGAGATTGCTTGCAACTTTACCTAGATGAGAAGAAAGTCTTAAAGTCATATCTGAAAGCTAATTGTGATAGAGTTAGCCTCACAACTGATACTTGGACATCAATCCAGCGCATTAATTACATGTGCCTCACTGCACATTTCATTGATAAGAAATGGAAATTGAAAAAAATGATTCTGAATTTTTGTCCCATTACTAGTCATAGGGGGGAGAAAATTGCTGCTGCTGTTGAAAGGTGTTTAACTCAGTGGGGAATTAATGGTGTGTTTACTGTGACCGTAGATAATGCATCATCAAATGATAAGGCATTAGAGGGTTTGCAAAAGAGGTTAAGCAAGTGTAAGGGAAGCATTTTAGAAGGTAGATACATGCATATGAGGTGTATGGCTCACATCATTAATTTGATTGTTAATGATGGACTGAAAGCAGCAGGAAAGTCTGTTTATAGGGTTCGTAGGGTTGTCAGATATGTGAGGGCATCTCCGGCAAGGTTAGACAAGTTTAGGGAGTGTGTCAAGATTGAGAAATTATCATCAAAGGCTTTGTTGTCATTAGATGTCCCAACTAGGTGGAATTCAACCTACATGATGTTAGAAACTGCATGCAAGTTTGATGGTGTTTTTGATAGATATCCTGATGTAGATGACAATTTTAGGGATGAAATGGAATCTGCTGAGAAAAATATAGCTGCTGATTGGCCTGGATTACCCACTGTTGATGATTGGGTTAGAGTTAGAAAGTTGTGCAAGTGTCTCAAAAACTTTTGCAATCTGACCAAGTTTGTTTCTGGTTCGTCTTACATCACTTGCAATGCTTTTTTTGATGCAATCAATTCTGTGTATGAACTGTTGAACTCCTGGGCAGCAAGTCATGATCTTGAATTGAGTGTCATGGCACAAAACATGCTAGTGAAATTTGAAAAGTATTGGGGGGAGTTAGAGCAATTTAATATGGTAACTTTTATTGCTGCCATACTTGACCCGAGGCTTAAGTTCAAGTATGTTGAGTTCTCTTTGAAAAATACATATGGTGAAGTTGTTGGAAGTAGGATGTGGGATAAGATAAGGCATGCAACCTTTGAGTTGTTTGATGCTTATGGTCATTCCCTATTCCCTCAATCCTTTGGAGTCCAACAACCGATTCAGCCTCAACAAGATGGTGAACAAGATGGTGAACAAGATGGTGAGGATGCTGATGGGCTTGGGAGTTTGTTATCAAAGAGGATATCAATGCTCCAGAGGTTGGAGGGTGCTGATGGAGAAAACAAAACAGAATTGGATAAGTATGTAGGGGAAGCTATGGAGCCATATGTTAAAGATTTTGATGTCTTGTCGTGGTGGAAGGTCAATGCAGCACGATTTCCAATCCTATCAGCAATGGCTCGTGATGTGCTTGCTGTCCCCATCTCGACTGTTGCATCAGAATCTGCATTTAGTACCGGTGGCAGAATTCTTGATGCTTTTAGGAGTTCTTTGTCTCCTAAAATTGTCAAGGCCTCATTTGTGCTCAAGATTGGATGCGAGCAAGAGCACCAGACTACCATTCCGAATGGGAGGAGAGTGTAGCAGATATTGAGAAGCTCGAAAATGGTATTTTACTTCTCTTTTCTTCATGATTTTTGCACTAAGCTTGGTTGTTATTCATTTCCTTTTATTATTTCAGTTTAGTTACTTACCACTAACATCCATTTTTGTTTTTTCAGAACTGGCCGATCTGTGTATAGAACCAGCTATTGAAGTTTGATGGAATTCTGGTGTGTGTTGTTTTTCCAGTTATGTAAATGGTTGTTTTGTGATCTTCCTGTCCCTGTTTTACAATTCTGGTTTGCTCAATATTTTTTCAATTTGGCAGAAAGGAACTTGGCAGGAATTAGGTTGACAACTTGGCTGTGTTTTTTTTGTACACCTTAGTTTTTATCAGATTAGGCCAACAGCTTTTGGATTGAAGAGCCTTCTTTTGATATCATAGGCTCTTCAATCATGATTGTATTTAAGTATTTTGGCTTTCATACAATCATTATATGGATGTATTTAAGCATTAATAAGTACTTTGACAATCATTGATTGTTTCTGGAATGCTTATGAATGTATTTTTGTGAATCCTTGCATGTTTGTGGAATGTTGGATTTTGCGGCACGGTATGGTCGGCATGCTGACCGTACCGATCGGTATCCTGTCGGCGTTGGCGATTTGTATGTGCGGTATAAGCCGATCGGTATGTTGTCGGTAGGGGAATGCAGTGTCTACCGACCTACCGACACAAAAATCGGCACGGTAGTGCCGAGCCGTGCCGATTGCTCACCCCTACTCGTATCATGTGAACTGGACACCACTTCACAAACCCCGTGCGTCACTCTCGCTGCCATGTCCAGATTCTTTTCCCTTCTCGGAATCCGATCTTTCTCCGACTATAGCACCCCCTCCAAGGCCACACTGCTTCTCACAAGGGTCACCTCGCCCTGGACAGATAGATTGGAGCTTGTCATCTTGAATAATTAATTCTGGATGGAGCTTGTTGTTGACACTTTGGATATCATCCACGAGAACTGGATAGACTTCAGTCATTAAGATTTCATATGGCTTCCCGTTTATAGAGACCTTGAACTGGCGGTGGATAGGCTCTTTGATACTGGTTAGGACCTGAAGTTTGGCAATATCCAGTCTATGGCAATTATCAAAATCACCCTCCATCTTAGTGCATTGGCCAACATGATGTCCTAACAGATTAAAGAAGTTCTCCTGCCATGCATGAGGGGGAACACCATACAAATAAACCCAACAAAGCCTGTTCATAGCCATGTCTCCTTCTTCCCATGGCTTAAGCAACTCAAAAAACTCATGGACTCAAGGATATTGAGCTTTCAAGAAAGAGTTGACGACTTCCCCAGATTCCATGCAAACTAATACTGATTTTCCTCCCATTGGCTTAACAACTACCCCTAGCTTATTTTCAGCGCAAAACAGTCCTTGAACCTCCTGTAAAGCCATTGGCTTTCTTAGTATTCCAAAAGCACAAGACCTCATTCTCTGAATGGATTCCATCCCCGAATTATAGATGATATTTGCCCCATCAACAAT
>JAKUCV010002960.1:0-46369 GCA_028386065.3 Turnera subulata
AAATAAAAATATTTGGACTTGAGTCTCCACCACTAGAGACCACCAACATACCCCGGCATCCGGGTTCAAAGCCCACATAGTTCTTGACATGGCATCACAGTAATCACATAATCGACAAAAACATCATCAAATAACCAGCAAGTAGCAATCAATAAAATGAGCAATCAAAAAGAAAGGGTTAGAACACTTATCTCGGTTGGTAAACAGAATCTATGGGTCATCTTCTACTGGATTTTGGACAGTGAAAATGGCCGATTCAGCTTCTGGTATCAAACAGTAAAGTTGTAACTTTCCCTCTTAGCTTTCTAGAGAGTCCAAGATCACGGCAATCCGACTTCTAGAACTCGAGATATGAATTTTTTTCTGAGACTGCTCGCGCGTCAGGTCCTTCCACTCGGATTGCCCACCTTCTTGGCACCTAGATTGCTTTTGATTGCCTCCTCCTCTTGATGTCCTCTTTATTTCCTCTTGTTGGCTTCTTCCTTGATGTTTTTCCATAAAATTTCTCCAGAATTTCTGCCTATAGGAATGTTTCTAGGCTTGGAGAAGTATAGTTTCTCCAAGCAAACAAAGCTTATGGGGGTGTGTGTGTAATGAGTGATCGATCCCCTAAAATGTGTGTGGGGGGTCCTATTTATAGTGTTCTGAAGAGCCTAGAGGCGTGGACCTGCTTAATGGTGAAGATTATGCCTGAAAATCAGGTCCAAAACCACGTAGGATCGAATTAGAAACAAAAATCGGGAAAATCTAGGATTCTAGAAGGGGATGTCCACCAGGCCCGACGGCCATGGGTGGATGACCGCCGGCACCTGGCGGTCGTCGCGAGAGGACCGCCGGTCACCACCGCCGGTCACCCCCCGTGCCACCCGTTCTTTCCTTTTCGAAGCCCCAATCCCCCTAATTCAGCTCTGATTTGATCCTGCCGCATAATCAACCCCCAATCAAGCCAGAATCACTCCATTGCTTGATTACTACTCCTCGAAATCATTCCATAATTGATTAATTACACATTAACACCCATTTTAAGCAAAATCATACCAGTAAAACCTCGAAATCGCTCTAACAGTGCAGCCCCATCCCTACACAGTCTCAGGATCTCATCTATTCCGGTGTGGATCGGTTCGTTTAAGCTACTCTCAATTGTACAGTATCATACCTGTACAACCTCGAAATCGCTCTAACTGTGCAGCCCCATCCCTACACAGTCTCAGGATCTCTCCTATTCTGGTGTGGATCGGTTCATTCCCGTGTCCCTCCATCTAGAAGCCTGCCAGAAGCCGCTCCTTGTCCATGCTCATCCCGGCACCGGCGTACACTTCCCGCGCTCATAGACCCCGGGGTGTCACAGGCCCACCAGCTTCCGCTAGGTTCGTCCCCGAACCCTGCATCGTACTAGAGGAGTCCTGAAGCTCCACTACCAATTGTAACGTCCCGGCTTGTCGACTATCACTACAGACCAACACGGGACCTTTCCAACATGCTTTGTCCTCACTCGCACGTTTCTGGGAAAAACTTCCCAGGAGGTCACCCATCCTAGAATTGCTCCAAGTCAAGCACGTTTAACTTTGGAGCTTTTCTAGAATGAGCACCGAAAAGGTAGGTGCACCTTGTTGATATAGTTAGTACCCATCAAACCGTTTAAGCTACTCTCAATTGTACAGTCCCATACCTGTACAACCTCGAAATCGCTCTAACTGTGCAGCTCTATCCCTACACAGTCTTAGGATCTCTCCTATTCCGGTGTGGATCGGTTCATTCCCGTGCCCCTTCGTCTAGAAGCCTGCCAGAAGCCGCTCCTTGTCCATGCTCATCCCGGTACCGGCGTACACTTCCCGCCCTCATAGACCCCGGGGTGTCACACTTTGTGTTTGTGTTTTTTTAATTTAATCGTGGCCTTTCAATTCTTGTTCTTTGTTTAGTTTTTTCGATTTATATAAAAAAAAAAGTGTCGAGTTACTGTTCACCGACTACTGTTCATCGATGTTACTATTCACGGAAAAAAAAAAGAAAAAAAGATTTGAAAATCGACTTGGATATTGTTGGAATTGTGGCCTTGAATTGCAAGATTATCAAGTGTTTCTTGCAGGAAATTGAATTGGTTGATTGAAATCAAGGAGAAGTTAGATTATTTGCTGAGGTGTAATCGAATTTTGTTGGGGAAAGAGTACTGTGATTAGTCGATTTTGTATATCATCTGATATACAAAATTTTTCTGCCGGATTATTTTTCTTTGTTGATTTCGATTTGAGCTGTTTATTGTGTTGGTAATTGTTGTTTCATAATTGCTCAATTGTGCAAATAATCTTTCACATACATATCCTTGTACTTGTGTGTGTCCAATCTTTCTTTCTTGGAGTCGAATTTTGCTTCTAGAATTGATGTCTTATGTTTCTTCTTTAGGTTATCTTTGATTTCTTGAATAAATTGCTGCTGGTTTGGTTGCCTGATTTTGTTTTATTTGAACCTAACATATAAAACTGAAGCAGAATCAAGAGTGGTAAAAGGCTGAGTGTAACATCCATTGCCAAGAGTGAATAAACACAAGTGTAAATACATGAGGAATTATTTTCTACTAACACTTTCTTGCAGGATAACATCATGGAATATTTGAGATACAGTTGTGGAAGACACTATGATGAAGAAGAGTTTGATAGACGCATTAAACTCAGACTTCAAAAGACACCCGAAGCTCAAAAGGTTATCTTCTACACTAGATGTTGTGTAAAGGAAAAAGGTTATAGCTTGAAAGTTGATGCGGGGAGATACACCAACATGGTGAGTACATATGTTGTGGAAACGCTAGGATTGGAGTGTATGAAGCATCCTAGACCTTATCGGCTAAAAGGGAAGAATGACATGAGAGAGATCACGGTAACGAAACAAGTCCTTGTTTCTTTTTCAATTGGGAGGTATTCTGACCAAGTGATGTGTGATGTTGTGCCTATGGTCGAGAACCATCTATTGCTCTGTAGACCCTGGCAATGTGATAGGAGAGTGCCTCCTGAGAGAGATAAGAGTAGGTACTCAATATACATGGGGGATCAGAAGTTTTTCCTTCGGCCATTGTCTCCACAAGAAGTCAATGAAGATCAATTGCATGTTAAAAGTCAAGTGGAAGCATGGCAAAAAGAGAAAGAGGCCGTCCAAAGCATGGAGGCTAGGAATTCAACTCCTAAGCATTATGATGAAGTTGTTGCTAAATTTTTGAAGTCGTTCGAAGAACTTTGGATAAGAGAGGAAGAGAGGGAGGCTGAGAGCCTTGCAAAAGGAGAGCTAGAGAGGAAGGCTGAGAGCCTTGGAAAAGGAGAGGAGTGTTCAAAAAAAATAAAAGAAAAGAAAAGGAAGAGGATGTTGAGAGTGAGAGAAGAAAAGAAGTCTCAAAAGAAATAGTGTTAAAAGGCTCAAATGAGAGAGATGAGAGGGTTGATTATGAGGAAAAGAAAAGTTTGTTTGTACTCTTGTACAAGAAAGCTTGGTTCAAATCTAACCTTTACCCTCGTCTATCTAGTTTTATTGTTGTTTCTTTGCAGGATTTTAGGGATGCTTACCCTAAGGAGTGGAAGGAACAAATTAATGCTAGTTGCATGTTGCTTGATCCGGGAGGAGAAGCTACGCGCGTCAAGCATGATCCTCCACGCATAAAGCTTGCTTTGCAAGGAGAGTATCATGTTCATATTACCTCTGATATTGCTGAATTTTCTCTTATTGATTTTGTAGGTACCGATTCGAGGGCGAATCGTTTTGAGGAGGGAGGGAATAATGCAAACGGAGGCAGGCTTAGAGGTTCGAGGAATGATGCACGCCAAGGCGACCATGGAGGATGCAATGGTGTCAAGCATGGAATTTGGATCTATTCTAACAAGCTCAAACTTTATCATCGTAAGCTTACTTTCAGAGTCAAGTCTAAAATTCGATCTCACAAGAAATTTAAGAAGAGATGGAGATTAAAGTCAAGAACGCGGAGAACTCGCGCGGAAATTCCTGGAGCGCGCAGTCTCGGAAATAAATTCATATCGCAAGTTCTACAACTAGAATTTCTGCGATCTTGGACTCTCTGGAAAGCTAAGACAAAAATATACAACTTTGATGGTGATATTAGAAGCTGAATCTTCCGTTTTTGTTACTTAAAATGCACTTGAACTCGAAGGACAGATTCTGTCCGAAAATTCAGTTTTGTCTTTTTTTAATTTGGGTCAAGTCCATGTAATTAGGTTTAATTATTGTGGGTTTTAGTTAATTAGTTTGTGTTAATGTTGTTTGGGTTTATTTGAGTTCGATTAAATGTTGGATTTAATTAAAACCTAGTTGTCTTTAGGTTACAACAGGCGTCAAACTTGGAGACAAAGTCAAAATCCAATTTGTCTAGGATTTGGGAATTGATGCCGAAGGATTAGGGATTTAGTATAAATAGGAACCATTACTTTATGTTTTCGGCAGATATGTTGATTATTGAGAATAAAATTGCCCTTTGAGGTTTTCTTTGATTGTGGATTCAATCATGTTTATCGAGAGTGGATTCTCTTGGTTTTATATTATGGTCTGAGTTTACTTATCAAGTTTCTTGCTTGTGGAATTTATTCAACTCCTTGTTATTCTAATCTCTTTGTTGCCTATTCCTTAATTGAGTTTAGGAGGTGAAGAATAGAACTGCTAAAACCTATTGTTGTGTATCTACTTCTTTGTTGTCTAATCCGGTGCAGAGATTATGAGGTGAAGGAGACTTACAGATTGACGATCGGGACAATCAGATAGTTACGGAGGTGGAACTGGTGGATTCCAGGGCTGTTGTCGTATCAACTCCTTAGGCAACTGATCATAACGAGACCAAAGACATGGGATTCAGGGGTTCGTCATGGATGAGAAGGTGTTAGGCACCCATCCATGTTGGGTCTGAACTCTGTGCAATTGGAGAATACAAGTGTGCCTTGTGCAAGTGTGCAAATGTGGAAACAAATCACATAAAAAAATAACAAAATTGAATTGGAGGGGAAGGAGAAGATGGTATGGAACAAAAAGGAAAAATAAAAATATTTGGACTTGAGTCTCCACCACTAGAGACCACCAACATACCCCGGCATCCGGGTTCAAAGCCCACATAGTTCTTGACATGGCATCACAGTAATCACATAATCGACAAAAACATCATCAAATAACCAGCAAGTAGCAATCAATAAAATGAGCAATCAAAAAGAAAGGGTTAGAACACTTATCTCGGTTGTTAAACAGAATCTATGGGTCATCTTCTACTGGATTTTGGACAGTGAAAATGGCCGATTCAGCTTCTGGTATCAAACAGTAAAGTTGTAACTTTCCCTCTTAGCTTTCCAGAGAGTCCAAGATCACGGCAATCCGACTTCTAGAACTCGAGATATGAATTTTTTTCTGAGACTGCTCGCGCGTCAGGTCCTTCCACTCGGATTGCCCACCTTCTTGGCACCTAGATTGCTTTTGATTGCCTCCTCCTCTTGATGTCCTCTTTATTTCCTCTTGTTGGCTTCTTCCTTGATGTTTTTCCATAAAATTTCTCCAGAATTTCTGCCTATAGGAATGTTTCTAGGCTTGGAGAAGTATAGTTTCTCCAAGCAAACAAAGCTTATGGGGGTGTGTGTGTAATGAGTGATCGATCCCCTAAAATGTGTGTGGGGGGTCCTATTTATAGTGTTCTGAAGAGCCTAGAGGCGTGGACCTGCTTAATAGTGAAGATTATGCCTGAAAATCAGGTCCAAAACCACGTAGGATCGAATTAGAAACAAAAATCGGGAAAATCTAGGATTCTAGAAGGGGATGTCCGCCAGGCCCGACGGCCATGGGTGGATGACCGCCGGCACCTGGCGGTCGTCGCGAGATGACCGCCGGTCACCACCGCCGGTCACCCCCTGTGCCACCCGTTCTTTCCTTTTCGAAGCCCCAATCCCCCTAATTCAGCTCTGATTTGATCCTGCCGCATAATCAACCCCCAATCAAGCCAGAATCACTCCATTGCTTGATTACTACTCCTCAAAATCATTCCATAATTGATTAATTACACATTAACACCCATTTTAAGCAAAATCATACCAAAGTTTAAATTTTTTGCCCAACGGGTAATATGGGTCTCGGTAAGGGTATACCCGCTAAGTAAAAATCAAGTTCTAATTAAAAACATAGCCTACAATTATTAAGTTAAAGCATAAACGTTTAAAAAATAACAAGAAGTCTAAAAATTTTAAGTAGCGTGTAACTTTTCTCAACTTAAAATCCGAACAATTTTTTATTTCTTATCCTCCATCATCTTCTCTACCAAGATCAACATATATTTTTCTTAAAAAAAGTTAATATTATTAAATAATATAAAAATAAGAATCTTATAATAATTTAAAAATATAAATTAATATTGAATGCTTATTTTCTTCTTCCATATTATTGTCATAAACAATTATAGGATAATTATATATTAATGTTCCTTTAAAGACAAAGAAAAATTATAGTAACATAATACTAGTTTAGAGTTGTAGAGTACGAAATTTCAATAGGCTTAGGAGGAGGTGAACATAGAAAAAGAAGAGGAGGTGAGTGGAAAAGAATTAAAGAAACAAAAAAAAGAAACTAAGTTGATTTTTATATTACGATTATAGATTTTAGAATATTATATAGATAGGGTTTAATGGGTAGGGTAAAACCTAGACCCTTACCCAGACCCGGTCAACCCGAGTCCAGGTAATACCCTACCCTTTTTTTACCCGGTCAATGTCGGGTAATACCCTACCCATAAAAGCGGATTTCAAGTGGGTATCTGGTAGACCCAAAAAAATTGTCATCCCTAGGTATAGTACTATTCTTAACCTTGAAAAGAACTTATATATATGATCTAGGCAGACGGATAAGCATTATTTAAAATTAGTTTGTGTAGTGGAATATAAATTTATAAAATCGATTCTTATTGTTAATGATATTTTTTAATTTTTTTTATAAATTACATGATTTTAATTACTTCAAGACTTCCTCTTCCTGCTAATTATTTATCATTAGGGTAATTGACCCTAATCATAAATCACGTTTTGACAAAAAATCTATACATAATTAGCCTCCCCCCTAATGACAAAGAGGTTGTCCCAAAGATATAACAATAATGTTAATTTATTATTATTATTTGTTAGCATTAATATTACGAGGATTATTATTTGTTACGTAGGTAGTGTATAGCCTAATTAACCTTCCCCCTAATGACAAAGAGGTTGTACCCATAAAATAACAGTAATATAAATTTATTATTATTATTTGTTAACATTAATATTACATAGGATTACTTTTTTATTTTTTGCTATTTCGCTTGTTCTTGCTTTTATGTATAGTATATATAGATATATGATTTTATTTATATAGTGTGACAAAAAAGTGACTTCCCTTCGATTATTTGTGTGATTTTTTCATTTTATTTTTTTGGATAATGTTATAATGTATATATTTTTATTTTCAATTTTATTTCAAGTAATGTCCCATAATATTTAGCAAATATATCCTGGTCCATTAAAACATATATCAGATTATAAGTTTTTCCTTTAACGTCTAAGCGCAAGCCCAAACTAAGCTTAAGCCCAATCCTTCCCTAATATGAGATCTATTAAATGCTAATTAGGGTTTTGGTTGTTGTGGTTTTCTATTTAGAACCACCTCTCCCTTTCTGTTTCGTTTACCTCTTTTTTTATGTTTTTTTTTTTCCCCCCTTCAAGATTGCACAGACTCACAGTGAGATTATTATTTCACCTCTCTCTTTTTTCTTTTTTTTCACCTCTCTTTTTTCTTTTTGTTTTCCTCTTCCAGACCTACGATTCTTTATTCTCACCGAAGAGCAGTACTGCAGATCAAGTGACTCTGGCAACTTGTGAGTAAATTCGTTCTTATAAACATATTTCTTTCTGTTCTTCTTTATCACAATGCAATTTTTATCAGATCGTTGTTATGATTTTTTTTTTTATTCAGGAGATCTGGATCTGATTTTGAAAGAAATTTGCCTCTACCGAAGGAGGATGAAATCTATGCCTGAAATATTGTCACAAGTAAGTGTGATGAGTAGATGATTTCTTTTTTAATTAGAAAAAAATTATATAATAATCTAGTTATTGACTTTTTTATTTTTTGACTATTGCAGTCCTTAGATCTGAAGAACACCACCATCATATACAAGAGAGTATTGTACACAAGAAGACCAATCAACCTGAAGATTAGAGTTTGGAGATTTATAATGAAAGTTCGAAAGAAAAATATTTCTGTAAAAAATGTAATTTTGTAGAGGATATTTGTTATGATTCTTTGTAAACAAATATTGAATCTGAATAAAATTTATGAATGAGAATTTTGTAATATATTGTATTGATTAATATTGTTTTCAATATTTCTATCAATCTACTTTTTCATATTTCTATCAATTCATTTTTTTAGAATTTTAACATTAAAATTAGAATAAAAAATATATTAAAAAAGAAACCAAAAAATATAAAATAAACAAAAAACTAGAAAGTATAAGACTATGTTGGTTACGAAGTTATTTTTCGTCATCTTTAATGTCCAACGAAATGATATTTTAGTGACAAAAAAACTGATATTACGTGATGAAAATATTCGTCTCTAAAATATTATATTTGGTGACGAAAAGATGTGTTGTAGCGGAAAAGTATGGCTATTAGGTACGAAATTATATTGGTGATAAAATTATGTATTGTAGCAAAAAAGCATTATATGGTGACGAAAACATGTGTTGTAGCAGAAAAGTATGGCCATTAGGTACAAAATTATATTGGTGACGAAATTATGTTTTGTAGTGGAAAAGAATGACCATTAGATACGAAATCAAGTGTTTCGTCGCCTTACCTTTTAGCGACGAGGATCTAGGGACGAAACCAGCGACAAAAATTTTACGTCACCATTAATTTTTGGTGACGAAAATGAAGCATTTGGGGACAAAAATTTTCGTAATAGATGTTCAAATTTCTTGTAGTGTTCTGATTTTCCACGAAAATCAAAACCAAAATTAATATGCAAGTAAAGTGTTTGTGGGCTAATTAAACTCTGGAGAATCCATTAACTTGGGCCCCTAAACCTTTCCTTAATCTATAAATAAATCATCTCAATATAATTGGGTTAAACATAAATAAAAGGCCCAAGCAATGAAATACAATATATTTTAGTTTAATAAACCTTGATATATATTTTATCCTAAGATTAAATCATCTCATTAATCCTAGAGTTCAAATACATATGGGTTTAAATTACCAAAATACATTAATTCTACTAAATTAAATCCTTACTATGTTTTAACTTAAGATCAAATCATCTCATTAATCCTAAGTTCTGACATGTTCGAAATCCAATTTTAGTAGAAAATTCGTTGATCAAATTTGGGTGTCAACAAGTATGTATTTGATTTTGGTTATCTAGAAACGAAATTCGTTATCTTATTACATGAATTTCTTTAAGCGGATAAGAGGACCAAACCTTGGTCTTCTCTTTGGCAAAGAGAAATTTTAGCATTCAACTATATCCACATCTTTCTTTGTTCTTTATACGAAATATCATATAGGTAAAAGATATTCTTTTTCATTTCAGACAAATGGTTAGAGGGAGCGCATGCAATTTGCGCCACTCATCGTGGCCTACTCGATAAATCATTCAGCGTTGATGATGACAATTGCTAGTGTTGGAGGTGGAGGTGGCACCACATGACTTGGATCTGAGCGATATCTTCTCAACATTGAGACATGATGAAACATGTCATGAATGCAAGATAATTCTTCTATTCAGCACATCAGAGGTTCAATTATTTTTTCAAGAACTTGGTACAGTGCAATGTTCCTCGGACTCAGCTTGCCTCTTTTCCCAAATCTGATTACTCCTTTAAAGAAATGAAGGGTCGGTAGAGTTCAAACTCTCAACCTAATAGCGGTAGAGACTGAACCTCAACTAACCAAGCCAACCCTCGTTGACAAACACCCATCACATTTACTACATTATCAACAATTAGTAAGTACTATTATCATTAATGATTTGGTAATTGACATATAATAATCACAATTTTGATAACGGGCCATTAATGGCACACTATTGCCATGGTTTTTCCTTTGGAAATCGTGCTTTTGTTTTGTTTTTTCGTGAAAAGAAAACAAACTAAATCAAATTACAATGCTAAATAATATAAGTCCCATTCAGATAGTATACCACAGTTTAGTTTTCCTTTTCTTGTTGTTCATATAGTAAACCACATTTTTCCCATTAGAAAAAATAATTTTATAATGCTTTTAAAGGTTGGAAAATGATACTTCGTTTAATAAGGTTTGGCTAACGGGCACTAGATAAGAAGCATTAATTTTGCTTTGCATCTATTCTATCAAAAGCAACAGCTTTTTATCAAATTTATATTGTAAGTATTTAAGAAGCACAAAATACTAGATTAAAAGTATTAAAAAAAATTAGACAATTGTATCAATTATTCACTTTTTAAAAATCCTGAACTCTAAACCCTAAATCCTAAAAGACAATCCTAAACCTAAATCCCAAAGTCTAAATCTTAAAATTATAAAACATAAAATATTTCTCAGTAACAAAACAAGTAATAAAACAAGGATAATTTTATACTCAAATTTTAATTTTTAATGACACTGTTGATCATTACTAGAAATTATAAAAGTTAAAAAGAATGTCATTTATTCTAACTTATTAAGTGCACCCATGGAACTTGTTAGCCCTTTTCTTTTTTAATATCTGTAGTAAAAAGAAATAGCTGTAATAAAAAAAAAAAAAGGCCGATGAACATTCAACCGGAAGGTTGAAGCTTTTCACGGTGACTGGAGGCACCTGAGGAATTGTTGCTTAAAATATGTATGATTGGCTGGTCCTCGCCGGGCCACATTCATTTTCAAACCAAGATGACATATCAACCGCCCAACACAAAACCTCGTGCTTTGAATAATCTTTGTCCCTCTAGATTTGTTATAATTTTGAACAAGGACCACGGACAGACACAGACTTTTTTTTTTTTTTTCAGCAAGCATCATTTTCCATTAATGTAAACTATGATATACATCATTACATAGTAGGATTGCTAGTGGTGGAAGGGGAACAGAAACCCATCCCAAACTACATGTTCCAGTACAAGCTTCTTTGGCTACATAATCAGCCACTTTGTTTGCTTTTCGATTAATTTTACAGAAAACAATCTGTTGGAATTTGGATGTATGAGTTAAGATCTCCTTCACTGTTGTTTCTATACTCCATGGTATTGGTCCTCCTGCAGTGAGGGCTTTCCACACAACTTGTGAATCCATCTCTATGGACACATATTTGTATCCCCTAGCTAATGCAAGTGTGATGGACTCTTTGACAGCCTCAGCTTCAGCTGTCAAAACCGAAGTANAAGTGTGATGGACTCTTTGACAGCCTCAGCTTCAGCTGTCAAAACCGAAGTAGAGTTACTTCTTTTTGCCACAACCTCAATCATAGTGCCAATATTTGTGTAATGAATGGCCTTAGATTTTTATTTTATCAGAGACTTGTATGAAACGGCTCTAATCAAAGTAACCAAGTAATCATTCAAACTGACTTTGGGCTCTCCCGTTTTTTACGGGTCTTCTCTCGTTTTGACGAGTTCTTTCTCCCATCTAGGGTTACAGCCTCCCTTCAGGGCTTGCTTTCTCCCCTACCTCTAAGGGCTTTGTATTACATGTTTGTTCACCACAACATGAATCTTGGGAAGCCAAATTCCACGGTTGACAATCCAACGGCAGAGGAGAGTACTCCGTTGGTCTTCGAAGAGGAAGAAGTGGATACCGAACCATCGAGAGCGGCTTTATGTCTGGTTGGATCTCTCTGGACGGCTAGGCCTTTTAATGCTCAAGCTCTTATGCGTACACAGAAACAAGTCTGGCGGCCTACGCATGATGTGGAGATCCACCAACTGGATCGCAATCTCTTTATTTTCCAGTTCTTCCACTGGCAAGACAAGGAGCGGGTGCTGGAACAAGAGCCATGGAATTTTGACAACCAGATCCTTCTTCTCAAAAATCTGGAAGGGGATGAACAGTCGTCGGCTATCAATCTAACTCATGTTCCTCTATGGGTTCGGGCTTACGATATTCCACTCCATCTCCGTAAACCGAAATTCATCGAGTTACTGGGATCTAAAGCAGGTCAGTTCACCCAACTGGATACGGATCGTGATCTTCAGATGTCCAAGTTCGCTCGGATGAGAATTTCAAAGGATGTTCGTACCCCCCTGATTAGGGGATTTATTGTTACTTTGAAGAATGGCAGTCTGGGATGGGTTTATTTCAAGTATGAGCGCCTCCCTTGGTTTTACTTCCACTGCGGCTGCATAGGCCATCTCTTGAGGGATTGCACTAAAATTGACCCGGATGATCTGCAGAACCCTGCCCTTGTTCCGTACACTGATGAAATCAGGGCATCCCCTCTCAGGAAACCTAGAGGAGAACCCAATCCTATCCCTAATACAAACACAGCCTGTAGGAAACTGGTTTTCAGGCCACCGGGTAGTAGCATCTCAAAAACCTCTTATGGTATCCCTGGTAATGTTGACACTCAGAGTAATATCCACACTCACTAGACCGTGCCACCCTACTCTACTCCGGTAGGGGAAAGCTTCCCCCTGCTTCCCGAAAAGACCCAGTTAGCCCATTAGGACAACTTGCCTCCCTAGTCCAAGGTATCGGGTTATCTGATGAAACTGAATCTACCCGCCCCTATCATAGCTCCCCTGCAACCCTCCATTCACCATAACCCACACTTTCCCCTACTAAGACTACCTTTATACGCCAATGCTCTAGCTCTTTGCCACAGAACCAGACTACCCATCCTATAATTGGGGATTACATCATTACTAATCATCCCCCTAGATTAACGCCCCTCTTGTCATCCAATGCTCCTTCTGGTAGCCAAATCAAAGATAAGCAAACCCGCAAGTCAAAGCCAAAACGTACAAAATCACCCCAAACACTTCCCACCCCACCACCATACATACCACAACCTACACACCCAAACCCGCAAGTCAAAGCCGCACCTAGACTCTTTAATTAGTGAAGAACAAAGTGCATTCATCCCAGGCAGACTCATCACAGATAATGCCCTTATAGCTTTTGAGGCTTTTCATACTATGAAGAAGAAGCAGAAGGGGAAGAAGGGATCGATGGGGCTGAAACTTGATATGAGCAAGGCTTACGACCGAGTTGAATGGAGCTTCTTGAAGGCTGTTATGGAGAGGATGAATTTTAGTGAGCATTGGGTTAGATTGATCATGCGGTGTGTTTCATCTGTGACATACTCAGTCCTGCTCAATGGTGTTCCACAACCTCCTTTCTCCCCACAGCGTGGACTAAGACAGGGTGATCCTTTCTCCCCCTACCTATTCCTTCTTTGCACAGAAGGCCTCTCGGGGTTACTGAAGAAAAGTAATGAAATGGGGGTCCTACATGGTCTGAAGGTAAGCCAGCAAGCCCCTACTCTATCACATTTATTCTTCGCAGACGACAGCATTTTGTTTGCAAGGGCAAATATGCGAGAGGCCATGGAAATTCACAGAATCCTAAACTCGTATGAACGAGCATCTGGACAGTAAGTTAATATGGATAAGTCGGAAGTCATCTTTAGCCGAAATGTGCCACAAGAAGTTCAAAATCAAGTCCAAGCTGGACTCGGTGTAAAGGCAGTGGATGATTTCGCAAAATATTTAGGTCTCCCTGCCATGGTGGGTGTTAGTGTAATATGCCCAAAAGCCAATCAATGGATGTTTATTTGTAATCATGTATACACATTAAGGTTATTCCAATAAATATCGTTTATGAGATAAACGCTTGCACATGTTTATAACCCTAGAATATTTATATATTCTTAAATGTCCCTAGTCGATTATTATTATGGATGGGTTGTAATAATAAATTAAGACTAGCGTAAGTTGAGAATTATATGTGATATGAATTCTATATACGGGTACAAGTTAGAGAACTTGTGGACTGGACCGACCCACATAAGAACGCTACATGGAACGTTATATGATTGTCATTAGCGGTTCTTATATGTATTGTCCTTAGACCTGTGATCATTAAGGTTCCCAACATATGAGTCGTATACTTTGATATTACTCTTGGCTATTTTGTAAATGAGTAGACTTAGTGTAATCATTGGGTATATGATAAATGTGTAGTGGGTTTTGTATCATCCAGAAGGGATTCGTCCAACCCATATAATGGGTATATTATTGGTTGGTTTCTTGATAGAGTTGAACTGTAAATGCACGGCCGCGCTCGGATTATGATATGGTGATATCATTAGTATCCGTTTTACACAGTTAACTCGAGGATCAAGAAACCGAGATTAAACATACGCGAGATTGACATATTCCATGTCTCGTGTTTAATCTTGATAATGGGACGAAGGGACGATGACATGTTTACGAGGCATATTGAATCAGTATTGATCTTGTCGTTCGGATAGCAATGATATGTTGCTAGACGCCGCTCTTTGCTTATAATTGTAAATGAGTTTACAATTATTTCCGGACGTTACAAGTGCCTACAGGGTCACACACTTAGAATCGTTGATTCGAGCAAGTGGTTGAACCGTGGTTGGACTATGGTTGGACTGTGGTTGGACCGTGGTTGGACTAGGGTCGTTTTGGGCTGGTTTGATTCAATAATTTTCAAAATTATTGAGCCAAACCTGATGGTATGTGATGTGTAATCCCATTAGTGCATAGTGGAGACATGATTAGACTAGATAGTGGTGGAATCTTAATCATGTTAGGTAGACCATTATGTTGGCCATTCTTGTCTCTAATAATCTATGCATTAATTGGAGTGAGTAATCAGATTACTCTACACCTTGAGTCTGATTTTTCAGAGCTTGAGTGACTTGAGAGCTTAGAGTTTTCAGGTTACACACATCCTTCTTTGAGAAAGAAGAAAAACACCACAAACACTAGCTCCCGGAAACCTGCTGCTAGCACATCAGTTCGAGGGTGCTCGGGTTGGTTATCGTGTGACGATGCCAACTAGTCATTGACAGTTCGTGTGGATACCGTAGAGGGGCGGGATTTCTTTCCGGCTCTTGCTGATTCGTCCCTACAGTTGGGTGAAAGACCTCAACCGATTCAGGTACGTAAAAATTGTTATTCGGTTTAGCTACCCTTCACTTGGATCCTCCATGTGTATCTGGTATTTCCGCTGCGTATGTTATTGCATTTGATTGTCAATTTGCATGCCCGGATACTTACAGTGGTAGCGGAGCCTCTTGTGAAGTTCTAAATTGAATTATGTGTTCATATGTTATATGTGATATAGTATGAACATGCTAGTATATGTGATATGCTGAACTCATTTTGTATATGTGATGTGCTAAATGAGTTATTGAACATGTTGATGTTGTGTTTTTGTTAAAAGGTTTTGACAACAAGCACTTGATTGGTATGAGATATCAATGAAGATATTCATGGCAGTAAGTCGAAGAGTTCGACTAAGAAAAATCGAGTGTCGGTTTGTGTATAGAACGATTGTCGTTCTAGTGCAGCAGGGCCAGAACATCGATGTTCATCATATCAACATCGATGTTCACATTAAGATTTGCCTTGGCCGAGACCATTGAACATCGATGTTGTGAGACAAACATCGATGTTCAAATGTCAAGTGGTCTTGGCAGAAAGGATTGAACAGCAATGTTCAGGTTTCAACATCGATGTTCATCCCTTCTGTCAGATTGTTTTGAGACTCCAGATTCTCATGGACATCGATGTTCAGCAATGGACATCGATGTTCTTGAGTTCCAGAAGTCTCAAACATCGATGTTTAAACGTTAGACATCGATGTTTAAAACTACTGCCAAGTTTTTGGACCTTAGGAACTTTCCAACATCGATGCTCAAGAACCTAACATCGATGTTCTTGAGCTTTGCCAAATAGTTTGGAGTTCCAGAGCCTTAGAACATCGATGTTTAGATCAAGACATCGATGTTCTTGAGTTTCAAAAGTTCAAATATCGATGTTAAAATACTACTGCCAAAATCATGAACTTTCAGAATTCTCAAAACATCGATGTTTAAGAGTTGAACATCGATGTTCTTGAGCTACTGCCAAATAGTTTGGAGTTCAAGTTACTCAAAACATCGATGTTGAAATGTTGAACATCGATGTTCTTGAGCCTCGGCCAAATAGATGGGAGAATCAGATTCTCAAAACATCGATGTTCAAGTGTAAACATCGATGTTCACTTGTAATTTTGTTTTCCAAATTTACAAACATCAATATATGATTCATCAAGAACATGCATGTAATATGTTGGAATAATATGTTGATGAAAATATTAAGTTCTTCTTGTGTTGCCTTCCATGATAAGCACTCATCATTGCTTAGATCAACACTTGGTAGGTTTTTGCCAAAGCAATGTGCCAATGTTTATTCTAGCAAGGTGTGACGCGATAATTGTAATATCGGAACTGTTTATTATGGTGTTGAACTTAACTAGGTCATCTTAATAAGATTAAGGACTTAGAGGCAAGGAGTTGAGCTAAGTCTATGAGATAGACAAGAACAAGTGTTGTTCACTCAACTATCCAAGAGTTACATGAGATGTAATTGACAAGAGTTGTCTACCTAAATAACTACGAAGTAAGCGATCAGCCAAAGCTGACTTATCTAGTAGTGAAATATGGATCTTGGCCTACTTATATGATTGTCTTGATTTATATAGTAGGAGCATCATTTAATAGAATTCCTTGTTAAATGATTTTGTATGCATGACTCTTATTTGTGTGAGTTGATCATTGTTGTAGAATTTCCATGGCACAAAACACTAGCACAATGTCACTGTGATCTGTCCTTGAGAAGGAAAAGTTGAATGGGAATAACGTCCTAAAATGGTATCGCAACTTGAGGATAGTCCTCAAACAAGAAAAGAAGTTGTATGTCCTTGAAGGGCCCGTTCCAAATGAACCAGCGCCTAATGCTCCTAGGGCAGAAAGAGATGCTTACAAGAAGCATGTTGATGATGCATTGGATGTTGCATGCCTTATGCTTGTTAACATGGACTCTGAGCTTCAGAAGCAACATGAGAACTTGGGTGCGTTCGATATGATCGAACACCTGAAAGTGCTCTTTGAAGAGCAAGCCAGACATGAGAGGTATGAGACCTCTAAGGCATTGTTCCAATGCAAGATGGCTGAGTCATCACCGGTGAGACCTCATGTGCTCAAAATGATTGGATACATTGAGAGCCTTGAGGGTCTAGGTTTTCCTTCGCAAAAGGAGTTGGCTGTTGATCTAGTCCTGCAATCGTTGTCGGATAGTTACAGCCAATTTGTCATGAATTTCAATATGAATCATCTTGACGAATCCTTGTCTGAGTTGCTTAACATGTTAGGAACAGTTGAGCAACAAATAAAGGCAAACAAATCCAACAATATTTTGATGGTTGGAAAAGGCAAAGGAAAGGGTAAAGCCAAGTTTTACAAGAAGAAGAAATGTGCCAAAAAGTTTGGTGCATGTGCATCTTCTTGTTCACATGTGCTGAAACCCAAAGGTGGTATTGCAAAGGAAGGACAATGTTTCCATTGCAACAAACCTGGCCATTGGAAATGCAACTGCCCTGTTTACCTTGAAGAGGTGAAGAAACAGAAGGGAAGTAAGACTTCCACTTCAGGTATTTTTGTTATAGAAGCTAATATCCCTATCTCTGCATCATGGGTATTAGATACCGGATGTGGTTTTCACATTTGTGTAAATGTGCAGGAACTGAGAAAGAGTAGAAGATTAGCAAAGGGAGAGAGAGACCTGCGCGTTGGAAATGGAGCAAGAGTTGCTGCATCAGCCGTAAGGACTTACCATCTATCTTTACCGAGTGGTTTGGTTTTGGAACTTGATGATTGCTATTATGTACCTACTATAAGCAGGAATTTGATTTCTGTGTCTTGTCTTGACAAGAAAGGTTTTTCTTTTGTAATAAAGGACAAATGTTGTTCTATTTATTTCAATAATGTTTATTATGGTGGTGCATATTTAAGCAATGGTTTGTATGTTCTTAACCTAGAAACCGCAATCTATAACGTTAATACGAAGAAGGTTAGAATGAACGATTCTAATGAAACCTATCTTTGGCATTGTCGATTGGGCCATATAAACGAGACTCGTATATCTAAACTTCATAAAGATGGACTATTATACTCATTTGATTTTAAATCATTTGAGACATGTGAGTCATATTTGTTAGGCAAGATGAAGAAGGCTCCTTTTACCGGTAAAGGTGAAAGAGCTTCGGACTTGTTAGGTCTTATACATAGTGATGTATGTGGACCGATGTCGACACAAGCTAGAGGTGGATTCCAATACTTCATTACATTTACTGATGATTTCAGTAGGTATGGCTATGTGTATCTAATGAGACACAAGTCAGAATCCTTTGAAAAGTTCAAAGAATTCAAGAATGAAGTACAGAATCAACTCGGCAAGAGCATTAAAATGCTTCGATCAGATCGAGGAGGTGAATCCTTAAGCCGAGAATTTCTTGATCATCTAAAGGAGTGTGGTATAGTATCACAGCTCACTCCACTGGGTACACATTAATGGAATGGTGTATCTGAAAGGAGGAATAGAACCTTGTTAGACATGGTTCGTTCGATGATGAGTCAAGCTGACCTTCCTTCTTCATTTTGGGGACATGCATTATTGAGTGCTGCATTTACACTTAACCGTGTTCCATCTAAATCCGTCGAAAAGACACCATATGAGATATGGACTGGGAGGCGTCCCAATTTGTCTTTTATGAGAATTTGGGGTTGTGAGGGCTTACGTGAGATGTGAAGCATCAGATAAACTCGGCCCTAAATCCAACAAGTGCCTCTTTGTAGGATACCCTAAGGAAACTAAAGGGTATTATTTCTACAATCCCACCAAACACAAAGTGTTTGTTGCTCGTACTGCTATTTTTCTAGAAAGAGAATTTATTTCTAGAAGAATCAGTGGGAGGAAAATAGAACTCGAAGAAGTTTGAGATATAGAGGCTGAGATGGAACAAGGACAGGAACCACAAGATGTTGTGGATGAAAGTCCTGTACCTATAACACATGGACTACGTAGGTCGGATAGGAATCGGCATGAGCCTGAGAGATATGGATTTCTTATGACTCATGCTGGAGACGTGATGCTCATAGATGAGGATGAGCCCACTTCCTATCAGCAGGCTATTACGGGTCCAGACTCTAAGAAGTGGCTAGAAGCCATGAATTCGGAGATGGAATCCATGTATGAAAACAAGGTATGGACCTTGGTTGATCAACCTGAAGGGGTAAAACCTATTGGGTGCAAGTGGGTCTTTAAGAAAAAGACGGACATGGATGGTAATGTGATTGCCTTTAAAGGGCGATTGGTTGCGAAAGGTTTCAAGCAAGTTCATGGTATTGACTATGATGAAACTTTCTCGCCAGTTGCCATGGTTAAATCCATCCGGATTCTATTGGCTATAGCGGCATACTATGATTATGAGATATGGCAAATGGATGTCAAAACCGCCTTCCTTAACGGAAATCTTTTAGAGGATGTGTACATGACACAACCTGAAGGTTTTGTCGTTCCAGAGAATGCCAATATGGTATGCAAGTTGCAGAGATCCATTTATAGATTGAAGCAAGATTCTAGGAGTTGGAATCTTCGTTTTAATGAAGTGATCAAAGAGTTTGGTTTCATTAAGAACGAAGATGAACCATGTGTTTACAAGAAGGTTAGTGGGAGCATTATTGTTTTCTTGTTGTTGTATGTTGACGACATCCTACTCATTGGGAATGACATTCCGACACTACAGTCTGTAAAGGCTTGGTTAGGGAAAAATTTCTCAATGAAGGACTTAGGAGAAGCAGCCTATGTGTTAGGCATAAAGATCTATAGAGATAGATCCAAAAGGCTTCTCGGGCTAAGTCAGAGTACTTATATTGACAAGGTGCTAAAGAGGTTTAGCATGCAAGATTCCAAGAAAGGTTATGTGTTTTGTCTTGGAGGTGGTGCTGTATGCTAGAAGAGTTCAAAGCAAGAGACAGTTGCCGATTCTACAACCGAGGCTGAGTACATTGCTGCCTCAGATGCGACGAAAGAGGCTGTTTGGATCAAGAAGTTCGTAACTGAACTTGGGGTAGTTCCAAGCATTGAGAGTCCGATTGAGCTCTATTGTGATAACAATGGGACAATCGCACAGGCTCAGGAACCTAGATACCACCAGAGATCCAAACATATTCTCCGACACTATCATCTTATTAGAGAGATCATAGATAGAGGCGATGTCAGACTGTGCAGAGTTCCATCTGAGAATAATGTAGCAGATCCGTTGACTAAGCCGCTCACACAGCAGAAGCATGATGGTCATGCTACGTCCACTGGTATTAGATACATGTATAATTGGCTTTAGTGCAAGTGGGAGATTGTTAGTGTAATATGCCCAAAAGCCAATCAATGGATGTTTATTTGTAATCATGTATACACATTAAGGTTATTCCAATAAATATCGTTTATGAGATAAACGCTTGCACATGTTTATAACCCTAGAATATTTATATATTCTTAAATGTCCCTAGTCGATTATTATTATGGATGGGTTGTAATAATAAATTAAGACTAGCGTATGTTGAGAATTATATGTGATATGAATTCTACATACGGGTACAAGTTAGAGAACTTGTGGACTGGACCGACCCACATAAGAACGCTACATGGAACGTTATATGATTGTCATTAGCGGTTCTTATACGTATTGTCCTTAGACCTGTGATCATCAAGGTTCCCAACATATGAGTCGTATACTTTGATATTACTCTTGGCTATTTCATAAATGAGTAGACTTAGTGTAATCATTGGGTATATGATAAATGTGTAGTGGGTTTTGTATGATCCGGAGGGGATTCGTCCAACCCATATAACGGGTATATTATTGGTTGGTTTCTTGAAAGAGTTGAACTGTAAATGCATGGCCGTGCTCGGATTATGATATGGTGATATCATTAGTATCCGTTTTACACAGTTAGCTCGAGGATCAAGAAACCGAGATTAAACATATGCTAGATTGACATATTCCATGTCTCGTGTTTAATCTTGATAATGGGACGAAGGGACGATGACATGTTTACGAGGCATATTGAATCAATACTGATCTTGTCGTTCGGGTAGCAATGATGTGTTGCTAGACGCCGCTCTTTGCTTATAATTGTAAATGAGTTTATAATTATTTCCGGACGTTACAAGTGCCTACAGGGTCACACACTTAGAATCGTTGATTTGAGCAGGTGGTTAAACCGTGGTTGGACCATAGTTCGACCAAGTGTGGTTGGACCATGGTTGGACTATGGTTGGACCGTGGTTGGACCAGGGTCGTTTTGGGCTGGTTTGATTCAATAATTTTCAAAATTATTGAGCCAAACCTGATGGCATGTGATGTGTAATCCCATTAGTGCATAGTGGAGACATGATTAGACTAGATAGTGGTGGAATCTTAATCATGTTAGGTGGACCATTATGTTGGCCATTCTTGTCTCTAATAATC
Source organism: Turnera subulata (assembly GCA_028386065.3). Taxonomy (NCBI): domain Eukaryota; kingdom Viridiplantae; phylum Streptophyta; class Magnoliopsida; order Malpighiales; family Passifloraceae; genus Turnera; species Turnera subulata. Next base: position 21,549 of record JAKUCV010002960.1, read on the forward strand.
TATGCATTAATTGGAGTGAGTAATCAGATTACTCTACACCTTGAGTCTGATTTTTCAGAGCTTGAGTGACTTGAAAGCTTAGAGTTTTCAGGTTACACACATCCTTCTTTGAGAAAGAAGAAAAACACCACAAACACTAGCTCCCGGAAACCTGCTGCTAGCACATCAGTTCGGGGGTGCTCGGGTTGGTTATCGTGTGACGATTCCAACTAGTCATCGACGGTTCGTGTGGATACCGTAGAGGGGCGGGATTTCTGTCCGGCTCCTGCTGATTCGTCACTACAGTTGGGTGAAAGACCTCAACCGATTCAGGTACGTAAAAGTTGTTATTCGGTTTAGCTACCCTTCACTTGAATCCTCCATGTGTATCCGGTATTTCCGTTGCGTATGTTATTGCATTTGATTGTCAATTTGCATGCCCGGATACTTACAGTGGGCCGATCCAAGAAAACCATATTTGCTACTATCCGCGACCGTGTTTGCAAGAAATTGGGTCAACATAAGGAGAAGTTCCTTTCGGAAGCTGGACGAGAGATGTTCATTAAAGCAGTGGTGCAAGCTATCCCAAACTATACCATGAGTTGTTTTCGGTTGCCTCTATATATTTGTGATGAGATTGAGTCCCAAGTGAGGAAATTCTGGTGGGGACAAAATGACGGGCAACGAAAAATTCACTGGATTTCTTGGGAAAAAGTATGCACACCGAAATTAAGGGGAGGAATTGGTTTCAGGCAGCTCGGCAGCTTCAATCAAGCCTTCCTGGCAGAACAGGGCTGGAGGTTAATCCAGAATGAGAATTCTTTGCTCTCACGGATTCTTAAATGCCGCTACTTTCCTAGGACATCCTTCCTGCAAGCTGGGCTAGGGTATCAACCGAGCTACACTTGGCGCAGCATATGGGGGGCTCATACATTACTAGAACAAGGGCACAGATGGATCGTGGGTGATGGCCAGACCATCCAGATATGGGATGATATATGGATCCCCTCTACAAACCCTCGTAAAATTTCATCCTCAGTCTCGGTACTTCACTCTGATCCCAAGGTCTGTGATCTCTTTGATGACGTCTCACATGACTGGAATAGACCACTAATTGAGTCCATTTTCTCACCTGATGAAGCTGGGCTGATCAAGACAATTCCTATTAGCAGACTTTCTGTCCCTGATAGTGTTGCATGGCATTATTCCCCATCGGGTGAGTATTCAGTGCGCAGTGGCTACAAACTTGCTTTGGGATTTGTTGATCCTTCAGGCCCTGGCTTACAGCACCAGATTCTCAGTAACTGGTGGAAGATCCTATGGCAGTTGTGGCTCCCCCCTCGCATCAAGAATTTTGGTTGGCGCCTATCTTTGGGGATACTGCCCACCAGAAGCAAACTGATCCAACGCCATGTTCAGGTAGATGCAACCTGCCCCCTCTGTGGAACTGCTGATGAAACCATATTACACCTATTTATTGACTGCTCTTTTGCCAAGGCGGTCTGGGCTTTGTGCTACCCGGCTATTATTGGCGCATGGAATCCCAATACTACCATAGTTGATTGGTTCTCATCTCTTATCAAACTTCCTTTGGTGCATGGATTGGAGAAATGTCTAACTTTTTGCTGGGGTATATGGCGAGCCCGCAACGAACTCCTCTTTCAAAATATACACGCAACTCCCCACACTACTATCCATAGAGCCTCTCAGTTCCTCAACGACTACCAAGCCTCCAACCCCCCAGGCAATGGTGGTACTGGTGATACCAGGCGTCAACCCACATGGCTCCCTCCACCCGGAGACTGCATCAAAATTAACACGGATATGGCACACTTCCCGGATCCCAGCACAGGCTTGGGGGTTATTTTGCGGGATTCTGCAGGAACAGTCATCATTGCAGCCTCAATGCACCTAAATTCCTCATACTCAGTGGCAGATGGTGAGGCGCTTGGCGCACGCTATGGACTGGAAATTGCTTCAAAGCTTGCTATTCGTAAAGTCATTTTGGAGATGGACAGCCAAGTGGTTATTCAAGCTATCAAAGCTCCGATGTACGGGGTTACCTCTTTTGGTTTTATCATTAAAGACATTATTTCTTTGTCTTCTTCTTTTCAGTATTTTGCTATTAATTATGTTCTAAGACAGTGTAATTCTGTCGCTCATGCCCTTAGCCAGCTTGCGAGAGGCACGAGTATTGAACAGATATGGTCTGATGCACTACCAAGGCACATCCAATCTTTGGTAACCTCAGACATTACTGATCATCCTCATTATCAATGAAATCTGGCAACTCTCGCCATTCATCAAAAAAAAGAAAAAGTAATCATTCAAACTAACACTACTGTCACAACCAGAGATAAGAAAATGAATAGTTAGTTTCATAAAAAAAAAAAAAGAAAAAAAAAAGAAAATGACTAGTTAGTAGTACCTAAACTGGCATTTGTCTATTCATCCCTCTTCTTACTTGCGGACCCACCGGCTGCAAGGTTGATCTATCTATCATCAATCATAGATTAACATTTGTAGATCCCATTATATACTTTATTTAAACAAGCTTTGGTGTAGGTACTTATGCCACCCACCAAATTTTTCTTCCTAATAACATTGGAATTTTTAGGGGACAACATCTTTTCTCTAGCTCTTCACATCTTTTCATATATACTGTGTTTGTTTCCACCGGCAATACCGACCGTTAATGATTCCTTTCTACAAACTTTTATTTAGAAAAAGTAAATGGTCATTCGCGGGGAAGAAACCGATGAAATAAAAATGTTTCTGATCGGAAATTCGGTGGCGGAGAGCCGTTTGTAGTGCACGATTACAGAAATATATGAAAAGCATTTATTTGAAAGACGATGGCGGAAAACAGCAAAACCTTAGTTGGGCCGCGGACTTGGTTTTGGGTTCTTCTTGGGAGTAGATTTTTTTAAGAACCGAACAAATATGGATGGATACATAATGTATGAGGTCATATTGAAGAAAGCTGTCTTGTCCACCGCACCGCAGAGTGACGTTCATAATTAATTCGTATACAGCTTAGCTAACTCTATAAGATATTTTAAATAGTTGGGGGTATATATAAATTTGAGATGCTGGATGTATCTTTTCCCAAGTAGAAGGTGAAACTAAGCGACGATGGGAGCTGGGAATCCTGTTGTGTAATTAATGATTGTATATTAAGCTAATAAAATTTCTATGTTCTCGGTTAAAAAAATAGGTGGAAGGTGAAATTTTCTGTGTGCTTTATCATGAAACGAAAAAAATCCATATCCATTTATATCCTCCAAAAGGAGAGGAGCATTAGGCCAAAAGGGAATGAAAAAGGTGAGTAATTATCATTGGTACAGAGAAAACAGATGTAGCCATCCAACTTAGCTGATTGATTTGAAAAAAAGGACTTTGGAGCATAATAATGATTTGATAATGCAGATTTTATCATAAGCATTATTCTATCCAAAGTTACTTGCTAACGTTATAGTATAAGTACGGGGGAGATGGTTTCGGATATGTATACTACTCTATATAAAACTAGTACGAATGTTTTCTATGTTCTAGCAAAAAAAGGAAAAGAGGATGTAGTGCAAATGCGTTCCTATATACAGCCACTTAAAATATATGTTTAGTAAAATCGTGCAGGCAGCTGCATATTATCACATTTTCCCAGTCCAAGCATACTTTTCACGACTTGTTTGTAGACATTTTATTAGGCAAAGGTTCAGCTGTCACATTAACAACTATATTTGATATATTGGTTCAAAAAAAATAACTATGTCTGATCATATAGTACGTACGTAGTAACATATATACAGCAATTAATTATCTGAAAGTTGCTTGTAGTTAGCACGTTAGAAATCTTTTAAGAAAAGGTATCACCAATATTATACCAACCGTTTTAATTCGCAAATTTGACTTGGTTATTGTGCTAAGTTCATGGATTTTGGTAGCATTTTCCATGTTGTAATAAGAAACAATACAGCTACTAGTACTGTTGTTAATCTGACACCTCAATCTAATTTTAATTTTGCTTTAAAAACAACAGGAGCTTGTATTAAGGATTCATAAATGAAATATGCGCTACCTTTAAAAAAATAGCTGTTTTTTTAAAAAAAAAAATAATAGTATGCAAACAGAAACAGCACAAGAGTATATGGCATATACAATTCCATTGAATTTTGGATAATGTAAGCATGATCAACCCCACCACTCGCCTGTACCTTTTGACTTCCATTATCAAAAGAGAAATTCGTTTGACTATTTTAGGCTTTCATCCATCTCCCGACGTTCAGGTCCTCTCTGTGAGTTAACTCAGATTTTTTTTGGCTCCATGGGTCGCATACCAAACCTTAGGGACCTAGTAGGCATAATCAAGGACAGGGTTTCTCAAAGCAAGGCAGCCGTGATCTCCAAGCCTAGGACCTTATCTCTCCGCCTGGCCCTTCTCAGAGCGACAACCCATGATCCCTTTTCTCCTCCAAACCCAAAGCACATCACCACCCTCCTCTCCTTCGGCCACAGCTCGCGCGCCACCGTCTCTGCCGCCATCGAGGCCTTGATGGACCGCCTCCAATCTACCCACGATTCCTCGGTCGCTATCAAGTGCTTGATCGTTGTTCATCACATCATCAAGCATGGCAATTTTATCCTTCAGGACCAGCTCTCTGTGTACCCTTCCACTGGAGGCAGAAATTACCTCAACCTATCCAACTTCAGGGATAACACCACGCCCTTGACATGGGAGCTATCTACATGGGTTAGATGGTACGTACAGATATATGTTCAAATATATATATGTACCCTTTAATTTAATTTCTCTAGATCAGTTCTTCCTCTCTTTCTTTGCAATTTAATTTCCTTTTTTATTTGATTGATGTTCCTTTTTTCTAATTAAATTTCAGGTATGCAAGTTACGTTGAACATCTCTTGTCAGCCTCTAGGGTTCTTGGTTTCTTTGTTTGTTCAACTTCTAGTGCTGTAGCCAAAGATAAATCGGAAGAGAGAGTTGCTGCTCTAACAAACTCAGATTTGCTTAAGGAGATTGACTGCTTAGTAAATTTAATGGGGGAGATTAGCAAAAGGCCGCAGCCTGTGCATGTGCATGACAACAAGTTAGTGGACCATATCATGACTATGGTCACCGAAGATTATCTGTCGGCAATAAGTGATATTTCAGTCCGGGTCCATGAGTTCACCCACAGACTGAGTTGCCTGAGTTTTAGTGACTCGGTTGAATTGGTTTGCGCTTTCAAGAGACTAGATGATTGCAAGGAGAGCCTACTAGGCTTGTCAGCTAAGAAGAGGTCACTGGTGGAGAGCCTTTGGTCTTCGATGAGAGAATTGAAGAATAAAGTTGGGGAGGGAGAGGTGAAGAGAAAGGAAGGGCAATTGTTGATGCTCACGAGTGGGAGAGGGGAGAGAGGAAGCGAGTCAGCTCGGATAGGGGAGCGAGTTCTGAGTCAGGGTGACGCGGTCAGGTTCTCATCTACAAGATTTGTATCGACCCATGGGTGTGCTTTTCCGGTCGTGGAGTCGCTTCAATTATGCGCATGAGAAGAGAACATGCGTCTTCTTCTTTTTTGTTTTTGTTAAAATTGCGGTTATTAACACGGTTAGTTTTGTAATACTAACTACTGCTATATATATTGGTATTGGATTGAATTTGTTTAATTAGATTTCGAAATTTTCTGTTTGCATTTATTTTCAGTTTCTAAAATGCGGATGTGTATAAAAGTCAAGTTCCTTTTGTCGGAAAAAAGAAAAGTCAAGTTCCAATTCATTTGTTTTGAGGGTGACGAAGCCAATATAGTAGTAGTTACTAGACAATAATAAGATATCCACCGACTCTTACAAAATATATTATATTCACCCGGGGAAGTTCTTCTTAGTTAATGTAATGCTCGTATTTTCACAAAAAAAAAATAAATAAGACACCTTCATTATTTTTTAGGTCCACTTGGCTGCCCATTTTCTTGATGCTGGATAGACTTTCTAAGACATTTGTAATTTTTGAAATTTCAGAAAAGAAAAAATGTTGCATTAATGATAAGATTATGACTAGGGCCTAATTAAGTACGTAGTACTAGTACCTAACCCTGTTTCTGGTGAGCCAATCGTGTAGCTTTTGAATTCTAATTCTGATCTCAATCAATATAGCTGGAGAATCCTCGCAAATCCTATGCCAAGGGTGTAAACATTTAGCATAGGCAAGACTTGAAGCTCGAGTTCAAATTATATCGAGTTTCAATTAGAGCCATTGTTGTCAAATTCGGACCGGCCCGGCCGGTTGAACCTGGGTAACCACGACTCAGAGACAATTCTAGGTTTTTTACCCTTCCGGGTTGTACCTTTCAAAAAATCGGCCGGGTCATGATGTGTTCTCTAGATTTTTTTGTGTTTATTAACCCATTTCTGGTTTTTTCCAGGTTTAAATTCAAAAATTTCAAAATTTTGCCTTGGTCATAGATTAGACCTTTGTTTAAAAATTATATATTTTTACTATTAATTTTAATAGCGGTCAGACCCGGTTGAACCCCAATTAATCTCTAAACCCGCGACCCGGCCACTGAAATGGGTCAGTGGCCGGGCCGGGGTTTATAACCTTGATTAGAGCTACATCTAGTTTAACACTTATTCTAAGCTCCATTTGTTATTTTCTTTCCAAATTTGAAACAACCAGTTTTAGTCACAAAAAAGCAATAAAAATTCATCCTCATCATGAATATTGGATTAAGGGTTTAAGTCAAGCAAACTAGTTAGACTACATTAAAAATTGAGTAAATAGTTTTTTCTGTCCCTCCACTTTATCGATTTCGCATTTGTTGTCCCTCTTCGTTTTTTTTCACTCATGTCGTCCCTCAACTCTTGATTTACCGGGTCACATGGTCCTTTTTACCTACTGCAGCAGGTTAATAGCTATGGAGCTGACAGGTGGCAATAGGGCCCACACACAACTTATTTATTTAATCATTTTTTTCTAAAATCAAATTTTATTTTTAAAATCCTTTAAAATAAGTAAATCTTAATTTTCCTCATTATATATTAGCGTCCTCCACTGTTTTTTTATTTTATTTAATTTATAGGTTAGAATTAGATATGCCTCTCTCATTGTTTTAGTTTTTTTTTATTCTAATTTTGGTTAATTTTGTCCAATTTCTTTAAACGGAATATTATAAAGGGATTAGGTGAGATGATCATATTTAATTTTTTTCTCAATGCATATTTAGATATTAATATTTATTTTTTAAAAAAATCTAATTTAAATAAAGATTTTTAAGGCTTAAATTTTTAGAAAAATATAAAAAAGGATAAAAAGAATAAAAAATCGTGCAGATCATGGGCCCACTGCCACATGTCAACTCCACAGCTACCAACCTGCTGCAGCAGGTAAAAAGGACCACCTGACCCGGTAAATCAAGAGTTGAGGGACGACATGAGTGAAAAAAAACGAAGAGGGACAATAAATGTGAAATCGATAAAGTGGAGGGACATAAAAAAACTATTTACTCTAAAAATTGGGTTAAAATATTTTTTATGTACCTGGAGTTTTTAATTTGTCCCGATTATATATCCCGGAGTTTTTATGTCCCTTTTATATACTATGAGTTTCAACTTTTGTTTACTTTGTGTACCTCGGACAGCCCAAACGATGATGCGGTCATCTCCCCGGGCCTACTTGATATATGTCGCATGCCATTGGCCCCATGTAGAGAAATTTAGGGGAAAATTTTGGAAAAAAGGTGGGTCCCATAAAATTTCTCCACGTGGCGACAATAGCATCGCGACATGTGTCAGGTGGACCTAGGCAGATGGCTACGTCATCGCACGGCTGCCCAAGGTACACAAAAGGGACAAAAACTGAAACTTGAGGTACATAAAAGAGACAGAAAAACTCCAGGGTATACAATCGGAAGAAATAAAAAACTCCAGGTATATAAAAGGTGTTAGACCCACTAGGTATCCTTCCATGAAGCCGACATTGTATGCAGCTCTTCACCAAGTCCTGAGAGTCTAACAAAATTGTTGGCCAGTAGTACCAGCTCCTCAACACTTTTCGAGCCAAGGATTGGCGCCTATATGTGTCCTGCCTTTTCCTTACATTTTGAAACAGCTTCCTCGCCTCTGATGTTTGTTCGGGAACCTCCCCATTTTAAAAGTACCTTATAAACGGATCCATCTATGACGTTTTCTCCACTACTGCCATTACCTCATTCTCTTGTTCTATGGATGGTCGGTCTAACTCTTCAAACAGCACTTCTTTAGGAAGCTCCAGCTCTTCCTGTAGAAGTATTTTGGAGAGCATATCGGCCACCTGATTATGTTCCTTTGGGACACGCACCAGCTCAATCCTAGATCCTTCCCCTTCCATTTCATCCAGCAGGTTCTGATGATTTGTGAATATTTCTGCAACTTAGAACTTGGAGTCTTTTACGCTATATGCTCCTACCACATGTGATAATACTATTAAGATCGACAAAACCTGCTTTTTCCAAGTCTACCAGCAAAGTAAAGCTGGCAGCGCTTTGAAGTGAAGAGTAGAGAGGGAAGAGATGAAATAGATAAAGAGAGAGAGAGGAATAAGTTAAAACATGTACTTACAACCGCCCAAAGAGTCAATGGACGATAGTGGGCATGAAAATCAAACTACCCTCCAACCACCCGAAATGGGAAGATTACTCATGAGGGTTTCAAATTTTTTCGGGGGACAGGAAAAGTCGGGCAAGTGAGGGTCACGTGAAATGAAAAATATAGTGAACCGACACTTAACCCCTCACTTAAGGGATATTGATAGGGCAGCCCAAAACTCAACTATTAAAATAGTTTGAGATGACCCGAAAAAAGCCCGATAGTAAGAGGAAGGAGGACCAGGATCGAGAGGCTCTAAGATAAAAAAGCGAGGCGCAAGCATTTAAAAGAGTTGTAGATAGGGTTGGTTACCAAAAGTAAGAAAAGGTAGAAAGGCCATTTAGGACCCAAGGATCAAATTGTACGAGCAGATAAGGGCTTTTAGATTAATTGTAAAAGGGGTATATAATGAAAACCTCTTTCAGACATGGTAACATAATCAAAACCCTATTTTTTCTCTCTCTAAAATCTGTGTAATATCAAGTGATATGATGAATTTTAAGAAAAGATGATGATATTCAAAATAAGTGTTATTTTTTCTATTCGGGAATAGGAAGAGTTAGTTTTTTTTGGCTTTGATAAATATTGGACAAAAAGAATAATATAGAAGGAATATTCATAATGATTAAGAAAGCAGTCTAAATTTTTAGAAGATATGTATATAATAATGTATGATTAATCAAGTTTTATTGACTGTAAAATTTTCTCACTTTGTGATTTAATGATGTGTGTCAAATTGGAATATAAGTAATTACAATTTCTAAAAATTTTTCAAATGACCCAAAAGGTAAAGTTAACACTCCGAGAGAAATTTTTTTTGGTCCAATGTCCCAGGGATTGAAAATATTGAGGCATACCAAAGTACAATATTGATCGAAATGCCCTTTTTTGGGGTCAAATGTTGGAGATGTTATTAAGCGATTGCATGTAAAACAATATAATTACTCAAAAATGAATTACAGTTACAAATTACAAGAATTACATGATGATCAGTATAGACAAAGGCTGAATAGCAAGAAAAAGAATAACAGCTGATAGCTAGTGCTACTGCGCCATATTCATAGTTGGGAAGTGAATTCATCTTTTCAAGACATTTTTTTATGAGGTAAATTATACTAGAAAATCTCTTCATGCTACTTCACTTCTGACCACTTGCGTAAATGCAAGGTTGCTCTCTCCGCCTGCAGATGCCAATGAAATGATTCATATTTGCAGTATCAATCAATAAGAGAAAAAAGAGAGAAAAAACAATCAATGAGCTAGTGTTGTCAAAGCAAAATAAGTGGTTTTACAAACCTCTTTTTCCCAGTCGCATCGCAGGGTGATGATAGCCAATATCAAGGTTTGAACTGCAGTTCCTCCAAATATCATTCCAGCCCAAATTCCCTGTTTTTTTTTTTTTTTTGACAATTTTTATGGGCCAATGGACCGAGTCAGAACGTTTGGTCTATGAAGTTTAACAGTGATTGTCATAGGTTGCTTGCCTAAGTCATCATGCTTCGAGATATTAATTTACAAAATTGCCAAGTCTTTAAAGTCAAATTAGCTCCTTCCTAGCTATATGTAAGCAATACAGTGTAATATGACACGCAGCATCCACTTAGCTAGAAAACATCATCAGCTGGACCTGTGTAGAAGCACTTACAAAGATTGCTATCGAAAGCATAACCTAGCCTAGTAAGCTGAATTAAGACACGTATATTTGAGTTTACTCCATATCTATGTAGCAGGCAACATTGACTGCTGAGATCATATACCATATACTTTCTGTATGATTTTACTTTTTAATTTCCTTTAGTTACTATCTAACTTCAAATAAAAAAACGTTAGAAAAAAAAAAAAGAAGAAAAGAAATACTCACCATAACACCTTGTTCAAAGACCCATCCCATCAAGAATCCAAGTGGAACCCCAATCAAGTAGTAGCAGCCCAAGTTTATGTATGCCACATATTTTTGCCATCCTGATCCAACAGCTACCCCTGTAAGCCCGACCCAACAAGACAATATTAATTAATCATGAACATAAGATTAATATACATATATAGACTTGTTTGTCTTTTTTAAAAAAAAAGATATATTAGCATGCATATATTAGATTTAATTGAATGATAGTGTGTACCAGAGAGTACTGGCTGGACACTGTTAAGCAGAACGGTGAAAGCTAAGAGGATGGAGAGCCGGTTCACCGCATGGAGAACAGGCTCGCTTGAAGAGAAAATCCAGGCCAATTTGTCGTGGAAACACATTATCAGCACCCAGAACACAAGGCCAATTATAATTGATGTCATCACCGATACTATTGTGGCAAACTTTGCTCCCTTACCATTTCCAGCTCCAAGTTCATTTGCAACCCTCACTCTGCACCACACATATCATAATTAATTAGGGAGCATTCCATAACCAATTAAAGTTTGATTCTACTTAATTAATTATAAAATATACACTGTCTACTGCACTAAGAAAGAAGAAGAAAAGGCAGTAATTACAGCAAACCATGAATATTGGAAGAAGACACATGTCAGTGGAGGTAGATTTGTCAAACTTGAATGGCGAATTCATGGACATTGTTATAATTCAAGACACTAGCAGAAAATTTTCTGCATATTAGTTTTAAAATTTACTTTCCAAAAATTTAACCAACAAGAGAAGCAATGATATTTGATTATTTGATAATGATACGTACATATGGTATACCAATCAGTTCCTTTATAAGGATGTATATTTACGGAGCATCTTAGTATTTTCCATTCAAAATTTTGAAATATTCAAGACCAGAAAGCATTAGTTAAGTACTTAGAAGTTAGAATACAAAATGAAAATAATAAATATTTACTTTGTGGCTAATAATTAATTTTAGATTTTTGTTACTTGAATATACCTTGAAGTTTATTTTTATTATATTTTATTTTACACAAACCTCAAGCACATACGGTTTACTTTTTCCAGAAAACATCATCTCACGATTGATATGAAAATGATTAGGTGAGAGCAAAAGATGATAAGAACAATCTTAGAAACAAATAGGAGTGAAAAATATGTCAATTGGACACAAATCTCGGATGTGGAAAAGAATGACCATCCATGCATTTCACTATCCTAACATGAAGACAATAAAAAAAGCAATAATGTGTGGACCATATTATATTTCTATCTATCATTGTTCTTATTTTCCATTGCTATGCACACTATTATTCTTGTGAAATAAATAAATAACATCAAAATAACTGACGGTCTCCATCGAGTCCCCCACACCACACTTGGAATTGGAATTGGACTTCTCAACTTAATTTATGCACTGTCAATGCTAATTGGTCCACACATTTCCCAATTCTACAAAAAGCATGGCCTTGAAGACAAACTGTGATTGTTGTGAAGTTGAAAGCGACGAAGAAAATTAGGACCAAACGTTCTCTCATCTTTTACTTGATAGTATTTGCGAATCACTTTTTAAATATTTATTTTATCAATTAGTTCCCTCGTCTTAGTCAACAGTCATAGAGCTATACAAAATATGATTTTAGTTCCAATGAAATATATAACCTAAAGCCTTCTTCTTACCACTATAAAACAAACATTATGCAACCCAAGTCAAAAAAAGTTGACACAAAGAAGATAATTTTTTAATGATCAACATTAATCATTGCAATGGCTCAAAATTTTTTTGGAGTGATTGTAGTAATTAATACCAATGACTAGAAATAACAATACAAGCAGACACACTTGTGCATGAGACAAGAAATATTGATCTATGTTTGGACAAAAAAAAAAACAACATGCAATATTTGTATTGAACGGTTTGGGCAATCCGAAGAGCTTTGTTCACACACCACTAGTTTTAGCTCTACCAGTGCAAATGAGTGACTGACACCATTCGAAAGATGAGGAAAAAATCAAAATCATAAATGTTACCATTATTTCTGAGTTGATGCGGACGTAGTACATCACATATATACACCAGTCATTTTACACAAACAAATAAAATGGCATCTGTTGGCATTTAATACTATACATCTATTTTCATGTCTTATCATTTAAAGCTTTATTTATATTGTACTTAGTTATGCTTTTATTTAGTCGCTATAACATTTAAAATTTGCATAAGAATCTTTATTTTTATTATAGTTTTGGTAGCTTTTTAGCTAATTCAATAACTTTTGTAATTTGAATCTATAAAATTTGGTATAAGTTTCACTTACAAAAGCGGGAGGACCCAATTACCAAACCCAACAGAGCATGTTTAGCTAAAGAAAAAAGTTAAAAGCACTAATAATATTATGAAAGACAGAAGAAACCAAATTTGGGGAACGAAGGGTACCCGGTTGCCGCAAAAAATGCAAAAGGGATCATCATCTCCCACCCATTTATTGTCATGCTGCAAAACAAAACAAGAAAAACCAGAGCACTTAAATAAATAATCATAACACAAAGAAGCATCCGTGACCCAGGAAGAAAGGAAGGAACTAAAAGCCAAAAAAAGAGTCCGTGAAGATTCTGGAAGCGTAACTCCAGAATTTTGTGGAAACAAGAAAGAAAATATACTACGTACTCTTCTAAATCATTCAAAACATTCCCCCAATAATTTGAGAAATATGATGGATTCTCAATGTTTCAAATCTTTATTAGCTTGCTTGGTATAGTTTATCCGGGGTGGGTGGGGTATGGAAAGTTATCAAAATGTGATCTATTAAAGATTTTCAGCCAAAAAACAAGAGAACACATACCATATGGACAAAGCATCCACTGCAATCTCTGCATTTTTCAAGTTGCCCGTCATCAAGATGAGTATTCTATAATACCAATTCTCCAAGCTTGATCAACCCAAATGAAAGGAAAAAAAATAAACAAGAAGAAGAAAAAAAAGACAAAGAATAGAACAACATTAATTTCCTTAGGAAATCAAATTAGAGCAATTAATATTAAAGACAGTTATAACAAAAAAAAAAAAAAAAAGACAGGGGGATAGATAGATACCAAAGCATAACCCCAGAAGCGGCAGAGAGTTTGGTGAATTCCCAAAGGCCGGAGAAGGCTTCAATGGAGAAACCAGTCCATGTAAGAGGGCAACCACCACAAAGGGTGTAACCCAGATGCCCCAACACCAAAGCCCACCAGGAAAAATTCAAAGTCATTGCAGTGCCAATCAATCCTAGTTGAAGTCTGTACACTAAAAGCCAACTCACAATCACATGTACCACGAGAGCTGCCACGGACACCCAAGCAATGACCATATTCTTCAGCTGGCTCTGCAGGAATCTCTGCAGAGGGAACTGAAAAGCAAAGCTGAAGTGCAGCGGTATCATCCACACTGACGCCATCCCTGACATCTCCGCCAATTCATGCGGTTGCCCCAGTAGCTTCAAGAAGGGAGAAGCAAAGAGGTAGAGAGGCAAGAGCAGAACGCAGCACAAGAACAACACTATCCACGAACGTTGCATGTATACACCCAGCATGTAGTACTTCTTCGCCCCATAAGCTTGTCCACACAGAGTTTCTAATGCACTCGCCATCCCCAACTAATATATATATATATATATCATCAAGAAAACATAACATCAATCTCTTGTGCGTGCAAGAGAACAAAGGAAAACGAGAAACTATATTAAAAAGGAGAAAAGGATATACATATATAGAGAGAGAGTATAATAACATACCAGAAGACCAAAATCGAAACCAACAATGACGTTATTGGCGATGGATATAGCACCAAGCTCCAGGTCTCCCAAATGACCAGCAAAGGCTTGGGTGATGACAAGCATAGAGTAAGAGGTAATGCGACTAATGATTGCTGGACCTACTATATGCCAAAGCTTCTTGGATTCAACCAAAACCCTCCTTGAGAGCCTTTCTTCTCGAGGATCATCCTGTAACACTAGAGCTTGTTGATGTTTGGGGTCGTCCAGAAGATGTTGCTCTAGCAAAGGAACCTTTGCTTCCTGATGATGGGTTGCACCGTTTTCGGGCATCGCTCGCGCGCCTCCCTTAATTAGTTTCTCTGTGAAGATGGGTGTCTTTTCTTTTCCCTGGGACAGAGAAATGACTGATAAAGGAACAACAAGAGCTAGTAGAGAAGCAGAGAGGAAGTTGGATTGTGTTGGCGATAATACCTTGGTTATCTACCGCTGAAGCAGAGATTTTGTAAAAAAGAAAAAAAAAAAAAACTCCTATGTATGGCTGTTAGAAAATGATTATTTGTTACTGGAATATATAAAAGAAAAGAATTAATGATTTGAGGTGGAGAAAAGATACGTCACGTCTTTTTGCTGTAATATATATGGAGTATATGTTTAAGACATATATCCCCTAAGTCAATCTATCCTACTCAAAAAAATTGCTCAAAAATCTATCCTACTCAAAGAAGTTGTGTTGGGATTGGGTTCATTGGCAGCTGTGCGATTGGGTGGGTAATAGTAGTCCAGATGAAGTGCAAATCTGCTTCATTTTCCAAAGTTTGGGTGTGTGCTGTGCACTGAAGTCCCTCGACCTATAAGGAGTTTCCAAAATCCCCCCTCCTGCTTTCCCTATTAAAGAAGGAAATCTTCGAGGCATAAGCTAGCCCACCTGTCCAAATCCAACTGTAATCGGCAGATAAATACCGTGAAGAATTCTTAGCACCTGAAAAAATCATTACTTCTTACCTTAAACACTATAAATATATATAAGGAAACTAAAGATCACAAATGCCTTAAAAAGAGAAATGTAAAGGAAACTTTTAATCATTAACCTTAAACATAAGGTTAGGATTTTCTAAATTGGACATCATTATGTTTGAGAGGAAACTCAATCTGGCATATTAGGATTGTAAGCAAGTATTTCCGCATATCTGAATCAAATAATTTATAGTAAATCAAGTCCTCCTCATCTCCAAAAATGACTTCCACGCTGACATTCGATATGGCACTGAATGACATTATTTGACGCGGAGGATTTTTTTGGGAAACTTAAATTGTTAATTTTCTTATTTAGTAGATGTACAAGTTAACTTAAGGTGCTTTAAAAAAAATGTAGTACAAGTTAAGGGAAAGCTAGTATTTGTGTGCAAATTAAACTATCAAGGGTTCAATTGGTTCTAGCTGTTTTGACTTATTTGTAAGATCTCAAGTTTGAGTTTTGGGCGCGTTTATATTCCTCCGAGCTTGGCTAATCTAGGATACGTGAGAAAAAAAAGCATTTGTGTGCTTTGATCGATTAAAAAAAAATTATTTTGTGAGTTTTTCCTTTTTTTTGGATTCCACTTCTTTTTCTATGGTGTCGTCCTGCTCATTATTGTTTCGCAATATGCATATTTATTTGGGTTACTAGTAAAATTGATGGTTGTTGATATCTTTTCTATCTTTATATTTAAACTAATTTTTTAAATTAAAATATTGTCTAGGGTTACTTAGTTATTTTCATAGCTTCTTGAATTTGGAAATGTCATAGGAAATAATTCCAAAACTTTTTGTTTTCCCTTTTTTTTTTTTTTCCTTAGTACCGCCTCTCACTCCTAAAGTTCGTAAAACTCGACTTATCGAACCCCACGAGGTTGAAACCTTTTGTTTTCTAAGAAGCAAAACTTTTTGGAAAAAGGTTGGAGGAACTAGCTAGATACGAGACTTCAATTGAAAAGAGATGGAGAGTGTGAGTCTGTAAAGTTGAAGGACCAAATATGAGAGTTGATCAATGGGCAATGGGAGACAGAAATGCGTAATCACTCGCTAATCAGACAAATGCATTAGGTGAGGTCACTGCACACCGCACCTATATTTTGGAACCATCTCCCTCCCACCTTACAAATCCCCCTCCCCAAACACAACTCTTATCTATCTCTGCCTCCTCTGTCCACCTCGCCCCTGACGGTGACCTTAACCTTAATATTTCGTCCATTTGTCCCACTCAATTAAATGAACTAAGAAAACGACAGTAATTCCTGGTTAATTTGCCTAAGAGTTTCGCTTTCCAGTGTATCTATACTTTGTTCTAGTATCAAAATTGACTTACCCATCTATTCTTCTTACCATCTCCAGTCTCAGGCTCTATCCGGAGGCTCTATTATTGCCATATCAGCGCCACATCAACGCCACATCAGACAGAGCCTGTAATTAACACCAATTTATCGCAACTATTAGTGCTTTTAATGTGGTCCCATATTTTTCCCTCAAAAAAAAATGTAGTTCCATATTTTGAAGTACAGAGAATAAAATTTTGCATCATAATGGTGTGGTACATGGGATAAAAGGGATCGGGAGTTCCTCCTACTTTTATCCTCCACCGATAAGCAAGCAAATCTGGACCAAGTTATGTGTATACCATTTAGAAAATAAGATTAATTAATTCTACTCGATTTACATATGTCGTACTTCTATACCACAAAGTCCACATAATCTTCTCCTTACTAAAGAATATTGGCTTTTGAGCAATTTCTGGGTCACACATCACAATTGTGGTCCAAGAAATTTTCCACCTCATGAAAAGAAATCGAAATCCACCTTGCCTTCTTCACTAATTTAAAAACAAAATAAAAAATTTCCGATTCTTGGGTTTCTTTTTTCTGGCTTTTCATAAAATTTGGGCTTTTCTCTTTAATGTCTTTTTTTTTTTAATTATTGGAACTTGCGTCTGTAGTATGCATAAGTCTGTACACATCCTCGACAAAAAAAAAAAAAAAGTCTGTAACATCCAGTGGCCAACAATATGGGCTCTTATAGTTTACTGATTTCTTAATATAAGCGTGCCCTGCACACTCCAAGTTTGGATGATCAACACTGATCAACTTTACATTGTGCAATTAAACTTGCAGAGCTCATGCTTATATAGGCTGACTAAAATTGATTAGCTTCTGTGACCTGACTAAATTTGACTAGTGCGGTCCCCATGAGACGCCCCGATCCGTATTTACCGTACACAGTAAACACGTACCGGAACTGTGACAATCCAACCCAACAAAGCCCAACAGACTGCGTATAAAAACAATAAACTGGCCAACGGCCCATATCAAAAACTGTAAACCGGCCCTTCAGCCCAACATAGAACTCGTCACCCGAACCCCGGGAACATCAACAACAATGACCTTCCGGCCCAATGGCCCAATTACAACATATGCACAGTAGAAAACTCAACAATTTGCACAGCGGAAGACTCATGACTCACATGATAACATATATAAGCCCAATGCAACTAATGGATCCGAGTCCTGTCCGAGGGTACGCATCAGCTTGCCCTGTACGTTCCTGCACTACAAACAACTCATCCTACGGGATGAAACCCCGCAGGCGAGGGGTGAGTCCGAAGCGCTCACCGACGAAAGATAAACAGTGATATATAAACATCCATAATACTTTCGAAATAAACACAACAATCACAACAATAAGCAAAACAATCACATCACAAGGATACTGCCATAACAACTAACACATACCACACGTCAGAGGAATCCAACTCAAACAACACATAGAGGAATCCTACTAAATCATATCAAAGCCAAGACCAAATAAATACTTATTAATTTTTATTACCAATTTTATCTTCCGGCCCCGTCACTGGACAAGCTAGGGTCGTACCTGGTTATTTACTAATTCTGAATGCCAGGCCCCACCACAATCCGGGATCAACATCCCCATATCACAAATCCGGGATCAACATCCCAATATCACAAATCCGGGGTCAACACCCCAACCAACTAACCCTCTGGCCATGACACCACAGAACTAGTCTCTAACCATCTAGTCGTACCACTACTTTCCAAGTGACTATTATATCATCATCTCATATTCCAGTCCAAATCCATTACTCTTCCATCAATTACCCAATTTCTATTATCTCAGATTAACTCCACAGACTCAATCTCTTATCTCAATCTCATGACACAAATTACTGAAAATTAACAGCTCAGCATTAATTCCAACACGTTATACACAAATCTATCACAATCCAACGACGGCATCAATAATTCCATAGCAATCAGGTAACAGACAATAATTATTCTAGCAGAACAATCTAGCAGCAAAATACGCAAACAAAGAAACACACACAGCATTACGGGCACATATCAAGGTTTATCCATCCTCACCTGATGTATCTCTGAAACTGCTATCCGGTCAACCTCGATACCCTATATGTATACACATAGCAACACAATCACTTATAATGCACAACAAAATGATTATACATGATACCGGTTTAGTCGTTTTTAAATGGCTTGTCTGTTCATTTTATTATCTCCACAATTTTCTTATTACCAAACAATTCATCCGGCTTGGTGGTAATTAATTTAATCCAACGGTTATATCAAACACATCCGTTTCAAATCAAAACCGATCCCGAGCGTCCAAGCCGATATCCCGGCCCTTAGGTCGCTTATGACAAGAAAACGTATATATACATAAATACTTGCATACGTTATATTTGGTAATATGTCAAAGTAAGTATTATTTCATAAGTACTTATCCTCGATAAGATAATAATAATAGTAATAACCATATATATACGCTTAGTAATATTTGATCATAAAATAGTGGTAATGTTAAATACGTCCAATTAGTATATGAATAATACATATCCGATAATAAATCCGTTAAATAGGAAATACCTCCGTTTGTTATAATCTTATAATCTAGGTATACTTTATTTAATTATTAGTTCTTTTAGACGAATTTACGGTTCATTAACGTTCTTAGTCCGTTTGTTATCATGTCCGTTGGAATGTATCCGTCCCGAGAACATGGGCTATGCACAATCGGCCCGTTTCCGAGCCTAACTTGTGATCCGCCCAAACCCGTGCTCATGGTATAACTAAGTCTAAGGAATTACCGAGGTAACCCGTCCACCGAGTCCCGCCTCTTGAGGAATGCACTGTTCACACCGGAGTTGCCCGGGCCTCGCCGGAAACTCGCCGGATTCTGGCGGGTTACTGTTCGCGCAGTCCCAAGACAACCATCGCCCCTACTGCAGTCCATCACCCAACAAACATCCAAGTCACACCCCCCTGAACAACAACCCGACCATCATCAACAGATCATCCCCACAGCAACTACACCGTCGACATCAAACCACCTAGCTGAACCGCTGTCCAGTCCACCCACCAACACCTTCACCACACCCACGGCCACTCACCGGCGACCAGCAACATCCACCACCCAACAGCGTCCACTGCCAGAGCACCGTAACCCTCAACCACAACAGCACCATGAGAGGCATCACGCACCCAACACCCCGATTCAACCAACACAAACCAAAACACAAAACAACACCAATCAATCCAAGACCACAGAGTTCGATTTAAAGGAAAGAGGAAGGGGTTATAGAGGGGAGAGGAGTGTGCCGTTGTTGATCTTACCCATACAATCACGCGGCTGCGCGAGTTGCAGAAGGAAGAAAGAAATCGATGGCGAGGGAGGAGAAAGAGGAGACAGGAACAGGGGCGAAGAGGAGGGAAGGAGACCGGACACGGCGGTGTCAAACCCGTCTTGGGTGGCTGTGGCGGCGTCTGGCTGCAGCGGTGGTGGCTGGACGCAAGGAGATGCAGGGAGGAAGTGACGGTGGCAGATCGTGGGGCGGTGCCGGTTGTTGGTGGTCTTCGTCGGCAGGGGATCTCTCGCGGCGACGGCACTCCTACAGTGACGAGTGAAGGAAGAGGGATGAAAATAATTGAGGGAGAGAGAGGTGGGGTAATAATGAAGAGAGTAAGGGAAGAAGACAAAGAAAAATAGTGAAGAAAAGATGGGGAAGGGGCCGACAGTCACGGATGGAGGCGGCTGAGAAGAAGAAAAATATGGAGAAGAAAAGAAAAGAAAGGAGAAAAGAAAAGAAGGGAAGGAAAAGAAGAAAAGAAGAAGAGAGGTGGGGCCCGCACGGTTGGGGAAAATCGGGAGAGAGGAAGAATTGTAACCGGGAAAGAGGAAGAGAAAGGAAAGAGAAGGAAGAGTGGCCTCGGGGCAAGCCTCATTCGGCCAGTCCGGATTCTCGTGTCGGGATCTCGTAGATGCAGGGATACTCCCGTCTTTTCGAATTTTTCGTCTCGAGTTCAAAAATACAACTTGGGCTCGGAAAATCCGATTAATCCTCCTGAGCATCGACCAACTCTTAGAACTGAAAACCGAGGCTCGGTTAGTTAGGAAGATACTCCCGAGCGCGGGAAAATTCTCGGTTTCGAAAAACGACCCCCGATTTACCTTAAATTAATTACCCAAGATTAATTCATCCGGTAATTCACTGTATAACGACTTTAACAGTCCCTGTAAAAATCCAAATTTTACCCGGGCTGTTACATTCTATCCCCCTTAAAAAGAATTTCGTCCCCGAAATTCCGTCTTATCCGTGGGTCCTACCACGATAAGCTTCTGGCACACTCTGCCAGGTATCTAGCCTCAACATGAGATACCGCTTATACCCTTAAGCAACATCTCATCCGCTTATAAATACCAAACCTCACAGCTGAGACATTCACTCTCAGCCATGGACTCTCCACTTCGTTCTCGAACGACCTCAGACTCCAAAAACAACAGCTACATCGGCGGCACAGCTTTCCCGACAATCTCCGATGAAGAGCCTCCAAAGAAACGGTTCAAGACCAACATCATCGGTCTGGAGGAGCACATGGTGGTCTCCCCAAAGTGACGGAAGAAGCGTGCCGGCAAGAAAGCTGAGGACAAGAAAGGCAAAGCGATAGCTGAAAGCAGCACACCGCAGCAGAAGTTGACGCAGCTGAACGTCTCCCTGAGGAAGATCAGCTCGGCGGTGGCACAAATTGAACTGGCGTGTGCGGAGCTCTTCCCTCACCTGAGGAACGTCCAGCAACTTGTAAAGGACTTAGAGAAGCAAGTAACTCAGTAGAGTACTTCTTCTTCGATGTAAAACTGTTATGTATTAATAAAATAAGTTTCCTTTTGAAATCAAATCTCTTAGATTATGAATTCTCTTATTAAGATATAAAATTTCATATTTAACTGAAAAGAAACAAAATATTTAAAACATAATAAAACCGTCATGAATAAAATCAAGCATAATGATGTTACAAACAGGACCGATAAAACGAATTATAACCAACATAAAGAAATTAAAAACGAAACGAAACTCATTTAACAAAATCAAAACAAAAAGAAATTAAAACAAGATATGTTTTCATGCTCGGCGCTCTAGTTCGATCGTGTCCATTCTCAATCCTGAGAAACGTGACACGTACAGTTAATGGGGACGTCGGTTAACCTCGTGAAGAAGACATCCATTAGCTGGCAATATGATGATCACGGGTACGTCCTGTGTCCCTCGAAAGACACGTTACCCACTTGTTCACAATTTCCGCATAAGCCAAAACGTCTGTCAAAGCTCGTATCTCTCCACGATGTCCGAACAGCTGTGAGCTTGTCGCACATGCACTCTACTCGAGATAGAGCCCCATCCGTCTAACCTCAACGGTCACGGATGCTTGTGATAAAAGAAGCAAGAAAATAATGACACACCATCAAAAGAAACGCCAAGGTAGCCAGGGCGTAAGAAATCGTGAGTCAGAAAAGGGCTGTAAAACACTAGCTTAGTAGCCCGAAAATGCGTAAAGTAACAAAGCATTAAATAAAGCAACGGTACAATTCAAAAGGCAAGATCTTGAAAATCAAAAACGGTAATCACACTCCCCGTAAGAGTATAAAAGAAGGAGCGATGAAGTGTAATTCATCAAAAGCATCAAAAGCAAACAAAACGCTGAGGCAAAAGAAAACACAACGATCGTATAATAAAACCCCACACGTCCAAACAAAATGCCTGCTCCTTCATCCATCTTCTTCGTCGAAGGTGCCAATCTTGGCAGAAGGAACCGACTGGCTTACAGCATGGTCAACGAACGCGCTGAAGAGCTACCGAACGAGCTCGGCAGAATGCCGCGTCTAGTTTTCGTCGACGAGCTCTACTCCTCAAGATTCTTCGTCACTCCCATGGAGGAGGTGTTCTTCCTAGAGGACCATGGAACACTGAGGACCTCATACTAGAGATCGGCAAACTCCGTGATGTTCTTCATCTCCGAGAGGCTACAGGAGTTCAACCTGGAGTCCACTTGCCAGACTGTGGAGCAAGGTGCATACTACCAACTCTCAATGACAGCTCAGAGCATGCCCAGAATGACTAGGCTACCTCCAACTTGGCCAAAGGCACGACTGCTGGTGTGGAACTGCAGAGGAGTGGAAAGGCATGCTCAAGAATTCTCACATACTTTGAGGGACTTGAAGAACCAGTACAAGCCCAACATGGTTCTTCTGACGGAGACGCAGTGGCAACCACGAGACGATCACGGTCTGATTCCACTCCGATTTCCTCAAGCTAACCGGTTCGAGATTCTTGGCCAACAGAACAGAGGCGGCATGTGGTTCTCTTGGAGCGATAGGGTCACGGTCAACATCAACAGCGATCCAAACAGCTTCCGTGCCAACGTCCTCCCAAACCGTTAAATGTATTTTTTTTATTTTATGAAATATCAAAAATCCATGTAATATTTCCTTTTTTATAAAATATAAAATATCAATGTACTATTTCCCTTTGCAATCAAAATATTAATATCTCCCTTTGTGAAGCACCCCGACCCGTATTTACCGTACACAGTAAACACGAGCCGGAACTGTGACAACCCGACTCAACAAAGCCCAAGCATACAGTGTGAACTACAATAACTCGGCCCAACGGCCCAAAATAGTAAAACAACATAAATAATAAATCCCGGCCCAATGGCCCAATAATAGCGAAAACATGCACAGCGGAAGACTTAAATACTCACTAAGAATTACTCAAGTCCAAAAACAACAGTCAAACCAAAAGACTCGACCCAAAGTCGAAAAGACTCAATAAAAATCCAATTATCCAATTTTATCTTTCCGGGCCCCGTCACGGATAAGCTAGGGTCGTACCAGGTTATCAACCTGTTCCTGGTGCCAGATCAAAAAGAACCCAGGGATAGACATCCCAAAAATAACAAACCAGGATAGACATCCCAAGCATAGACATGCTTATCAAGTAACCCAGATCATGGCCACCACAAACAGTCTCTAACCATCCGGTCGTACATCTACTTACCACGTGACAATTATATAACCGTCAATAAAAACCAAGTCACAGGGATCGACATCCCTAACCAAAGTACCGAGGATCGACATCCTCATCACAATTCATTATTAATCCGTTATACTTAATCTAAAAGATACAGAAATTCGATACGGGGATAAACATCCCAAAAATACCAAACAAGCACCGGGATAAACATCCCGAACCCACACAGCTAAACCACAGCATCCAACAATGCAATAACACCAAACACTATAACCGAGTAATATAGGCACATATTGAAGGAAATCCATCCTCACCTTGGCCGATTACTTAACTTCGGAAACTATGACCGGTACGACGCCGGCTCCTCGGGAAACTGCCCGATATCCAAACCTATACACAAAATCATACATACACATAAATGCACATATTCGATATGCAATGATGCCAATACTACGTAATTACCCATCCCGGTTACTTATCCCTTATTATTATCATTTATCGAAAATATTTAACCATATGTATATCCGAATATAATTTCGGTACTATATTTTAATTATAAATCCTTTCAAAATAATTTTTATAAAATAATTATAATCTCCCAAAATATTATTCATCATAATTTTTCCAGAAAATAATAAGCTATTTATAATTTCTAGAAAATATTTATAGTATTTATCTTTTCCAAATATATATACAATTTAATTTTCCAACACAAAATATAATTAACTTTAATTTTCCAAATACATATTTATATACATATACCACAATAATAATTTTCCAGCCAAAATAATATACATATAAATTTCTAGAAATTAACTTCAAGTTACATATATATTTTTTTCCAATTTAATAATAGTTTCCAAAACAAAACTTAATTATTTAACTAAGTAAATATATTTATATTTTCACAAAAAATGAAACGCCCCGACCCGTATTTACCGTACACAGTAAACGCAGGCCGGAACTGTGACAACCCGACCCAACAAAGCCCAAGCATACAGTGTGGACAACATAAACTCTGCCCAACGGCCCAAAATAGTGAACATCGTAAATACAATACCGGCCCAATGGCCCATTAATAACGGATACATTGCACAGCGGAAGACTTAACAAAACTCACATAGACACTGTATGCGACAATGCAAACTATGGATCCGAGTCCTGTCCGAGGGTACGCATCAGCTCGCCCGGTACGTTCCTGCACTACAAGCAACCCAAC
>JAKUCV010002961.1:5204-25603 GCA_028386065.3 Turnera subulata
ATTTACAAGGATTTCCTATAGATGAACTCTCTATATATCTTCATCCTTGTTGCTTCAAATCTTGTACTTCTTTGTCTTAGACTTGTGCTTCATTGATTGATGTCTTTTTGCTTTCTTCAAGGAATGAATTCATGAATGGAGCTTTGGTTAGTTTGTCATTATCAAAACCCTGAAATGAAACATGGAAGCATTAGTCCTAACAACACAAGTTGGGTGAAAGATCCTAACGCTACAGGTATGTAAAATTGTTATACGGTTTATATTGCTTCACATGTGGTTCTTGGTTAAGTTTCTGTATTTCCGCTGCTTGTTGTGCTTAGTATATGAATGTCATATAGCTTAGGAAACTTACACTTAGGTCCAAAAAAATCCACGGAAAAATCACGAGCGCGGGAAAACCCTCGGTTTCGAAGAACGACACCCGATTTACCTTGAATTAATTACCCAAGATTAATTCATTCGGTAAATCATGGTAAAAAGACTTTTACAGTCCCGGTAAAAATCCAACCCGGGGCTGTTACAGTCTACCCACCTTGAAAAGAATTTCGTCCTCAAAATTCCGTCTTATCCGTGGGTCCTACCACGATAAGCTTCTGGCACACTCTGCCAGGTGTCCAAACTCAACACGAGATACCGCTTATACCCTTAAGCGACATCTCATCCACTATAAGAACCGAACCTCATGACTGGCAAACTCAGACACAGCCATGGACTCTCCAATCCGATCTCGAACTACCTCAGACTCCGAGAACAGTAGCTATATCGGTGGCACTGCTTTCCCGACAAGCTCCGATGAGGAATTTCCGAAGAAACGTTTCAAGACGATCATCATCGGTCTCAAAGAACATATGGTGGTGTCCCCAGGACAGCGAAAGAAGCGTGCCAGCAAGAAAGCTGAGGATCGGAAGGGCAAGGCAACGGCTGAAAGCAGCACTCCATTGCAGACACTGACGCAGTTGAACGTCTCACTGAAGAAGATCAACAAACAAACAAGGACTACCCAACAAGACCTAACACCCGCTCCGCTACCAAAAATGAAACGCCCCGACCCGTATTTACCATACACAGTAAACACGTGCCGGAACTGTAACGACCCAACCAAACAAAGCCCAGCATACAGTGTATACAACGGAAACTCGGGCTCAACAGCCCAAATTAAAAACATCAATAACATCATAACCGACCCAATGGCCCAACAACAGCAATAAATAGCACAGCGGAAGACTTAATAACTCACAAAGACACTGTATGCGACACATGATGCAAACTATGGATCCAAGTCCTGTCCAAGGGATAACGCCGCAGCCTGTCTGGAATGCATCAAACCTCTACCACAAATAACTCAACCTACGGGATGAAAGCCCGCAGGTGAGGGGTGAGTCCGAAGTGCTCACAACCATGGATAGACGATCAATATGCAACACTAAAATTACTAAAGGCGAAAACACAGGCATAACAGCCAAAATGAAACAATCCAAAAGACTCGACCCAAAACTGGTCCAAGACCAAAAAGACTTAAACAAAAATCCATTTTCCAATTTTATCTTTCCGGGCCCCGTCACGGATAAGCTAGGGTCGTACCAGGTTATCAACATGTTCCTGGTGCCAGATCAAAAAGAACCCGGGATCAACATCCCAATATCAAACTCAGGGATCAACATCCCAATCAAACCGGCATCAACATGCCCATCACAAGTAACCCAGATCATGGCCACCACAAAACAGTCTCAAACCATCCGGTCGTACCTCTACTTACCACGTGACAATTATATTATCATTATTCAAAACCAAGTCTCAGGGATCAACATCCCTAACCAAAACATCGGGATAGACATCCCATCCAAAATCGAGGATCGACATCCTTATCACAAATTATTATTTAATCCATAATTCTTTAAACCAATGACACCGAAATAAACATCCAAAACTCAACACGGGAATAAACATCCCAAAAACAATCAAAACACTGGGATAAACATCCCGAATCAAACCACAACAAATGCAACAATCAACAGTGCAATAATCATCAAACACAATAACCGAGTAATACAGGCATATATTGAAGGAAATCCATCCTCACCTTATCCGATTACTCAACTCCGAAGACAATGACCGGTCCCGAGCCGGCTCCTCGGGAAACTGCCCGATATCATAAGCTATACAACAAAACAGTATATACTCACATAAGATGCACATAAGAGTATGTCATGATGCCGATACTGCGAAATAAACCCTTCCCGGTTCATATCCTTTATTATCATCTTTTACTGAAAATATTATACCGTACGTATATCTGAATATAATTTCGGTACCATATTTTAATTAAAACACTTTTCAAAATATTTCCATAAATTAATTATACTTTTCCCAAAATATAACCACCATAATTTTCAAGAAAAAATAATAACGTATTTATAATTTCTAGAAAATATATATATAGTATTTATTTTTTTTTAAATGTATATAATAATATTTTCCAACACAAAATATAATTACCTTTAATTTTCAAAGTACATATTTATATATATTTCCATAACCATAATTTTCCAGGGAAAAAAATATATATATAAAATTTCCAGGAATTATTTTCATGGTATATATATTTTTTTCCAAATAATAATAGTTTTTCCAAAACATAACTTAATTATTTATCAAAGTATATATATTTATATTTTCCTAAAAATACCAGAATTAAATTGATTATAATTCTCTGAAAGTAAATATATATATATTTTTTCAGAATTAAATACCAGAAAATAAATAAATAAATAAATATATATTGTTTTTTTTAGAAAATAAAACGGACTGGGCCATGAATAGTGCGGCCCAAACCAAGGCATCAGGCCCGAAGACAGGCCCACGCCCAGACCTGGCCCAACACCCATACATCAGCCCACAACTGGAATCCAGGTTCGTGACCCGGACAAACACGCGGGTCAACAAACCCGGATCTGCTCACCTTGCGGGTTGCAGCGGCTGGCGTCGACGGCGAGAGTGCGAGGAAGGGAAGCGAGCACACCAACAGCAGCGACGGACGAGGGCGACTCCATGGGCTGCGGAAACTCGGCGCGGCGACGGCAGGAGGCTGAGCAAAGAGGAGGAGAAGCGGATCCGCGGGTCTGCTCGCGGGTCAACGGCGCGTCACGGCTCGTCAGGCTGCGGAAAACGACGGGGGCGACGGGGTTGAGGTCGCGTCGGCTCGGCGAGGACGATGGTGGCGGCGGTGCAGCGAACGGCGGCCTGGAACCCGTCGGCGTGCACAGTAACCGGAAGAGGAAGGGTGACGGCACTGTTCACCCTATTTTTTTTTTGTATTTTCTTCTTTTTCTTTTCTTTTTTCTTTCATTTTCATTTTTTCTATTTTTCGATTTTTGTTTCTTTTTTTTCCTTTTTTTCCCTCTCTCTCTGTTTTTATTTTTCTCTTCTGTTTTTTTATTTCTTTTCTTTTCTTTTCTTTTTTCTTTTTCTTTCTTTTTTCTTTCTCTCTTTTTTTTTCTTTTTCTTTCCCTCTTTTTTTTTTCCTTCTCCTTTTCTTCTCTTCCTCTCCTCTTCCTTTCTTCCTCTGCTTCCAATTTATAAAGGTGAAAACAAAACTGTACAACCTGTGAACTTCAATAATGCAGCTTGTCTGCATTATGGAGCGAGTCCGGTCCGGACCAGAAAATAATTGATACCCCCTTAGTTATTTTCCAGTGTGATTTTTCTGAGGATTCCGGGACCCGAAAAATACCAGCTTAGGTCCAAAAAAATCCACGGAAAAATCATGAGCGCGGGAAAACCCTCGGTTTTGAAGAACGATGCCCGATTTACCTTGAATTAATTACCCAAGATTAATTCATTCGGTAAATCACGGTAAAAAGACTTTTATAGTCCCGGTAAAAATCCAAATTTTTACCCGGGCTGTTACAACTTGTGCCTTTGAATGGAGTACACAAAGCTCAATTGTTCCTCCATCTAGCACAAACCTCTGTAATGGATACCAAAGATCCCCTACTCCAAGGTCTTGAACTCGCATCATTGTTGCTAGGATAGCAACTTGCGTCAAAGGTCTAGAAATGGAATGAAGTTCTGTCTCACCATGTTGCTTCAACTCCTTAGGGTAAACATCCCTAAAATCCTTCAAAAAACAACAACAAAACTAGATAGACAAGGGTAAGGGTTAGATTTGAACCAAGCTTCCTTGTACAAGAGTACAAACAAACTTTTCTTTTTCTTATATTCAACCCTCATATCTCTCTCTTTTGCAATTATAACTTGTTCCTTTTCACACTCTCTCTCGACCGAGCCCTTTAGCACAATTTCTTTTGAGGCATCTTTTATCTCTTTTCTTCTCTCACTCTCGACTTCCTCTTTCTTTTCCTCTCTTTTATTTTCTCATCTCCTTTTACAAGGCTCTCAGTCTTCCTCTCAAGCTCTCCTTTTGTAAGGCTCTTAGTCTTTCTCTCTTCCTCATGTTTTGCTCGAGCTTTGGCCTGCTCGGCTTGCCATGCTTCCACTCCTCTTTTAATATGCAATTGATCTTCATTGACTTCTTTTGGAGACAATGGCCGAAGGAAAAACCTCTGATCCCCCCATGTATAATGAGTACCTACTCTTATCTCTCTCAGGAGCCACTCTCCTATCAAATTGCCAGGGTCTACCAAGCACTAGATGGTTCTTATCCATAGGCACATCATCACACAACACTTGGTCAGAA
Source organism: Turnera subulata (assembly GCA_028386065.3). NCBI lineage: Eukaryota > Viridiplantae > Streptophyta > Magnoliopsida > Malpighiales > Passifloraceae > Turnera > Turnera subulata. The sequence continues at coordinate 9,901 of JAKUCV010002961.1, forward strand.
TACCTCCAATGGAAAAAGAAACAAAGACTTGTTTAGTTATCCTGATCTTTCTCATTGTGAAGGCCCTCTCCCCGAGGGACCCACCATATTCAGGTATTGTTACATCACATCCCTCAGCCCACACCTTTTCAAGGTTTAATCCTTTACCATGCTGCAGCACTAGGGATTCGAACTCGGGACGTGATGCTTTTTATCCCCCTCAAGGAGAGCACCTTCACCAATTCATCTGTGCTCTCCTTGAGGGGGATAAACTGCAGCATGGTAAAGGATTTAATCGGACGGAGGGAGTGATGTAACAATACCTGGATTTGGTGGGTCCCTCGAGGGGAGGGCCTTCACACTCATGTCATTCTTCCCTTTTAGTTGATAAGGTCTAGGAAGCTTCATACACTCCAATCCTAGCGTGTCCACAATATATGTACTCACCATGTTGGTGTATCTTCCTGCATCAATTTTCAAGCTATAACCTTTCTTCTTCACATAACTTCTAGTATAGAAGATAACCTTTTGAGCTTCAGGCATCTTTTGAAGTCTGAGTGTATTGCGTCTATCAAACTCTTCTTCATCATAGTATCTTCCCCTAATGTATCTCGAATATTCCATGATGTTATCCTGCAATAAAGTGTTAGTAGAAAATAATTCCTCACGTGTTTACGCTCGTGTTTGTTCACTCTTGGCAATAGATGTAACACTCAGCTTTTTTCCTCTCTTGATTCTCCTTCAAATTTTACAAGTTAAGATCTAATAAAACAAAATCAAGCAAACCAACCAGCAAAGTTATATTCTAAGAAAACAAAGAAATTCTAAAGAAAGAAAGATAGGTTAACAAATTCTAGAGGAAAAATTGACTCCAAGAAAGAAAGAAAGACACAAGAACAAGACTATGTATGTGAATGATTATTGGCAATAATTGAGCAATTATGTAACAACAATCACCCAACACAATCAATAGGCACAAATCGCAATCACAAGAAAGAAATAGAAATTTGGCAAAAAAATTTTGTATACCAACTGATATACAAAATCGACAAGTATCACACAAATTTCCAAACTTCCAGCAACAATTTGTATAGCACTTCCTATACAATTCTCACATATTTCAATTCACAATTTCAATCAACCAACTCAATTTCTTAACCCATACAAATCGACTGCTACCTTTTTCTTTTTTCATTTTTTTAATAATTGAAGACAAGAAGAAATAACAAAAATTAAAATTTTTTTCGTGGACAGTAACACCGATGAACAGTAATTTGTGAATAGTAATAATGAATAGTATGGTGAACAGTACTATGAACAGTAACTTGAATTTTTTTTTTTGAATCGACAAACACAAAATACAAGAACTGAATTAAAATAACAAAACAAACACAAAGGATATGATTGATTGAAACCTTAGCTCTGCTACCAAAAGATGATACATCAGAAATCTTAGAATCAGCACTAGAATCTCCACAGTGTCAAACTGTTTGTCCTGATCTTTAATCTCAATCAAACTATGTGAATCTCCACCCCTTATTCCTCCAAATCATCAAGGATGAACAAGAAAGCTTTAAAACACAGAAAGATAGGCTTTAGTGCACCAACTTCTTGAACCCTAATCAGCAAGAAATTCAAAAAAATTAGAAAACTAGGAATATAATAATCATACCACAAGTTAGATAACTTGATAAGTAATATAAAATCCCTAATGTAAAATCAAGAGAATCACTCCTTCAAACGATTGAAATCACTCAATCAAAGAAAACCTCAAAGGGAAATTTTATTATCTCAAATCATCATATTGTCCACGTTTTTGGCCCCCTAAAATACCTATTTATATTAATTAAACCAACCATAGGTCACTCATTAGTGAAACCCTAAGTCAAATTGAATTTGACTTTCTAAACCCTAACCCACCATCATAATGGACTCTAATTAGAACCCAACAAATAAATCCCAAACTAAATAAACTAAAGTCCACAATTATAACCCAAATAATAAAAATAATAAAGCCAACTAAAAGTACTTAAGCCCAAATAATAATAAATCCAATACTGAATTTTCGGACAAAATCTGTCCGTCAAATTCAAGTGAATATTTAGGAAGGAACATGGCAGATTCAGCTTCTGAGCTCAACATCAAAATTGTAGATCTTCTTCTTATCTTTCCCGAGAGTCCAAGATCGCAACAATCCGACTTGTAGAGCTCGATATATGAATTTATTTCCGAGACTGCACGCTCCAAGAATTTCTGCACGTGTTCTTCGCAATCCGACTGATATACCATTCTCCAAGTCTCCAAGCTTGCCTAGGTAATTTCCATCATAACTGCAGACCGCTTCTCCTAGTTGAATAGGCTCCTTCTCCATAATTCTATAGTGCAAGACAAGGGGAATTTGGAGATTGTAGAGGCTAGGGCAACGTCTTGATTTGTAGAGAGAAGGAACAGCCTGGGGAATTTTGCTTTCAAAGGCCCTAAGGAGCACCAATTGTCTAAACAGAAAGAGATCTTGGTACCACACTCGATTGCAACACGTAAATTGTTCTTCAGTGGGGCATAAATAGATTGGCCATTGGATGTGAATTTGAGAATACCGTGCCTGACACTTGACAATGAATCTGCTAGGGACAAAAGATGGATCCATGCTGTAGGAATGGAGCTGACACTTCGGCTTGATAAGACATGCTTGATCCACATGAAATATGCATAGTTTTAGGCATGATTTTGGATATAATTTGTTCTCACTCCATCATGAATATATGCCTTACTTTGCATTATTTCATCATATTCCTTTAAATTCCATCCCTTACTGTATGATTAGTGATTCCAGGTGCATTTCGAACAATATTGGAGGACTTTAGTGAAGAATTCGAAGAAACAGCCTCTGTCACAATATGAGCCTGTTTCAGGATCTGTTTGGGCATATCATTCACTGCAGATTTAGTCGAGGGCCACAAATCCTCTTCCAATTGTAGACTGTCCACTGGATTCCACCATCCCAACCTCGACTCAAATAGTCTTAATAACACCTTGCCAACCACATGGAGAATTGGAGCCAATTTCGAGGGTAAAACAAGAAAAATTGCAAACAGCCTCCGACACAGACTCAGCCTGTGCATTCTGCTGAAACCAGGAAAAGCTCAGAAAGAATATTAAATTCGCACCACTTGTAACTGAGCAGAACTGGCACCTGCAACCATATCCTGAGCACATCAGAAAAATTTCTGAAGATAAGGCAACAACAATCATATTGCCTGGAGAAAAGTCCACTTAAAGAATCAATATCCTCTCCAAAAGTCTTCAGCCCGCTTGCATCAGCCGGATTTTAACTTATCAACACGCCTCCTATGGCGCTACATCCTGACAAGCACATGGGCAACCAACTTTCTCAACCTCCATACCTCCAAGCAAGTGGAGAGAAAGAAGGGGCCTGAGCTGCGCCTATAAAAGGAAGAAGAAAGAAGAAAAGAATCATCGATTGAGTGGGGATTCAAAACCTACAGAAACACTTGGACGAGGGCAGAACCCAGAACCACCAAGGGTTCAAGGAAACACGAGTCTACTCCCTTTTTTGGGTAGAAATCGTTTCTCCTCTAGCTTCCAATTTGTTCTAAACATTATGTTAACCCTTATCCACCTTGTTTTTGTAATTCAGATTATGAACTAAACAACCCCTCTTAGGTTGAAAGGGTGTAATATGTCCTCTGTTCGATTGCAATAAATTGCTCATTCTAAGTTCTTAATCCTTTTTCTTGTCTTATTGTTGTGAACTTACCCCATGCTTGAGTCTTGATCAAACCCACGCATGATTACAGGTAGCTAGGTGAAGAATCGAGTGGTGAAATCATAGCTACTGAACTATCAACAACAAGCCATTAGTTCTTGGATTTTAACCAAACCGAGAGCTATTTGAGGAATTAGCCTCAACACTGCCCTTAATCCCCTAGATTTGACCAGTGCGAAAGCGCTAAGGATGAGTGAGAATCATGAAAGGCACCTGCGAGTGAAAGCAAGTGGGTGTAGTAAAGGTTGAGAGCCTCTGCAAGAATCGACCTTTATAATTGACCTGTGTTATCGACAAGCTGAGCCTGTCGCAGCATAGTGAAGAGATAATACTACTTTTAATCTAATTCTTGATTGACTAATTAGAAGCCTACTTCAGTTAGTGGTGACTTGGTGAAGGACCGAGAGGTGAAGCCAAGGTTGCTAGACCGATAGTAGTCAACCTTCGTTCTCTAGCCATTCAAGAGAAGATAGGGAGAGACTGTGGCAAAACATGCCCCAACACTGAACTTCACCCGTAAGTAAATATCTATACCTAGTGACAGGGGGTAGATGGAAACTTATGGAACTATCAATAAGAACGAGAGCCGTTGGTAGTGCACTAGGTTGGGAGACCCTTCAAGACATCTTATTAAACACAGGCCGTCAAACAGGCTGAGCCTGTTGCGGCACTGTTGAGCAATTTAAAGCATGAAAGTGAGGCATGTGAACTCTAGATGCCTAAGACCTTCCTCAATTTGATGTTTTTCTACTTTAAACACACTGCTACTTTTATTTTATTGCTTATTTTACTTTTAGTTAGTATTCACCTACACTCATTTCTAATGTTTTCTGCCTAATATATATATTTAAAAGGTAACAGACTCAACATAGTCCTTGTGGGTACAAACTTGATAAGTACTACAACTACCCTGTGCGTTTGTAGGAACTATTTGTGACAGTAGGCCATGCATCAAGTTTTTGGCGCCGTTGCCGGGCACTGGCGCTTGATTCTTTTACTTCTTATTTTGATTTATTAGGCTCTTTATCATCTAATCTTTTCTTTTTCTAAGTTCGAAGGCTTTTCAGGTGGTGCATGTCCCAAACTAGGAGCAAGCAACCAGCTCTAGTCTTCTACCAGGAAATCGAAAAGTCAGCCCCGCCAGATTCGCAAAAAAATCAAACAAGGGCAGCAGAACATGGCGGATAGATAAAACCAAGGAGCAAACTTGGAGGTTGAACAGGCTCAGCCTATTCGGCCCTACATCCCTATGTCACAACTCCTACAACCGCGAAGCACCATAATCCACAACAACATAGCCATTCCAGATGTAGATGCTCCATATGAGATCCGAGCAAACTTGCTGAGCATGCTGGAAAGGCGCACTTTTGGAGGCACGCCCTCTGAAGACCCAAACTCGCATTTGCAGAAATTTCTGCGGGTGTGTAGAACTGTCAACATAGTAGGGATGACCAAGGAGCAGCTGCACATGTGAGTGTTCCCATTCTCACTCAGAGATGCAGTATTTGAATGGCTCAACAACCATGAAGCAGGGCATTTCACTAACTGGGACAGTCTAGTCAAAGCTTTCTAGAAGGAATACCATCCGTCAAGCAAGGCTGCAAATCTTAGGCAGCAGCTCAGTGGCTTTTCCCAGCGCTATGATGAATCAATTCGTGATGCTTGGGAACGCTTCAAGGGATTACTCAGAAGATGCCCAAACCACAGGATTGATGAAGCTGTGCAACTGGAGAAATTATATTGTGGCCTAAGCGACGAAGATCAGAACACCCTGGACAAAATGGCTAATGGTTCATTTCTGGACAAGGATTACAACGATGGAGTTACCACACTTAAGGCCCTGTCCAAAAGGAAGAACCAAGTCAGAGGAGTCAAAACTTCTGGGATGAATGGCGTAGACTGAGTGACCAAGCTAGAAGCAAAAATAGAAGCCCTCAGGAAGCAATTAGGGGTTGCTCAAGTCAAGGCAGCTACAACCATGACCCAAGATTGTGAAGGATGTGGAGGACCTCACAGCACCTCCAATTATCCCCTCTTCACTGAATGCGATGCTGAGCAAGCCTATTTCATCCAACAGAAGCAGGGCCAATAGGGAACACTTATAATCCATCCTGGAGAAATCATCCAAACTTCTCCTGGAAGGCACCAAATGAAGAAAGGGTTCCACCACAGGCCCAATACCAAAGACAGAACCATGGTGGACAGCAATAGTACCCAAGGCAAAACCAAGGAGGACAGCAAGGCAACAGCATTGATATGATGAGCATGCTGCAATCCATCTTGGAAAACCAGAACAAGATAAGAGAGGAGATTAGTCAGATAAAATCCCATAATAGAATCCTCGAAAACTAGATCGCTCAACAAGCTGCAATGTCTACTAGTCAGCAGGGAACTCTTCCCGGAAAACCAGTAGAAAATCCATGAAATGAGCATTGCAAGGCTGTAACACTTCGCAGTGGGAAGGAGTTAAAGGAAGCAGTGCCGAAACAGCCTAAAGCTGTGCAACCGATAACAACATCCAGCTCGGGACAGATAGCTGAGACACAGGCTAAGCCTGTGGCCGAGCCTGTCAAGACAAAAAGAGCTGAGAAACAGCACCAGACTGTTCTACCTTACCAACCTCCTCTCCCATTTTCGGAAGTATACCACAAGTCTAAGCTAGAGAAGTAATTCAGAAAATTCAAGGAAATGTTGAGTAAGCTATATGTCAATGTTCCCTTGAGTGATATGGTTACATAGATGTCGTCATATGCCAAGTTCCTCAAGGACATTCTGATAAAGAAGAGAACCATTGATGACATTGAGACTGTAGCCATGACAGCCCAGGGGAGCGCTCTCATTCAACACAATCCACCCAGAAAATGTTCAGAACCAGGAAGCTTCACAATACCTTGTAACATTGGGGACAAGAAAATCGAAGGAGCCCTATGTGATCTAGGGGCCAGTGTCAGCCTGTTACCACTCTCCATCACTCAAAACATGAACCTTGGAGATATCAAACCCACAAGAATGACCATTCAGCTTGTTGATCGCTCACTTGTGTATCCTATGGGAGTGTTGGAGGATGTGCCAGTCAAGGTCGGCAATTTCTACATCCTTGTAGACTTTGTGGTGATGAACATGACGGAGGATGAGAAGACACCCATCATTTTGGGATGCCCTTTCTTAGCGATAGCAGGAGCCATGATCAATTGCACTAATGGAACATTAACACTGCGATTAGGAGAAGAAACTGTAGAGTTCAATATCCAGAAGGCACAAAAGAATGAATTTGGAACAGGACAATGCTACATGGGAGATGCTGTGCCAGACCCTGTTGATGCGCTAGTCAAAGAATCCCAACTCATGGAGACACATGAAGACGAGTTGATGGGTTGCTTACTCAATAGACTCATTGAGGGAGACGAAACAGCTCTGCAGGAGGTAGAAAAACTTCTGGCAGAAGAAACAGAGCCAAAAAATGATGCACAGGCCCATGCTGTAGAACAACAGGCTGAGCCTATTACAGAACTTGTTGTAGAATCTGTTCACAAACCAGAACTTGCAAAAGAAGCACCAAGGGTGGAAATGAAACCTTTATCACCTAAGCTCAGGTATATCTACTTAGACCCCCCTGAAACTTCCTCATTTCCTATTATTATTGGATCTGACCTTTCATAGGAGGAAGAAGAAAAGGTGCGCACCGTTGTTAACAAGCACCGAAAAGCAATAGGGTATACCCAACCTTTGCATGCATCATTCTGTTAGAAGAAGACAGTAAGCCCATAATAGAACCATAGAGAAGATTAAACGAAAATATGAAAGAGGTGGTTAAAAAGGAAATTTTGAAACTATTAGATGTTGGGATCATATACCCAATTTCAGATAGTCCTTGGGTTAGTGCAGTACATATAGTTCCCAAGAAAGGAGGAATGACAGTAGTGAAGAATGAGAAAGAAGAACTCATACCAACTAGGACTGTCACGGGTTGGAGGATGTGCATTGACTATAGAAAACTCAATAAGTCCACTAAGAAGGACCATTTTCCTCTACTATTTATTGACCAAATGTTGGAAAGATTAGCGAAACATACACATTTTTGCTACTTAGATGGATATTCTGGATTCTTCCAGATACCAATCCAGCCAAGTGATCAGGAGAAAACCACATTTACATGCCTCTATGGCACATTTGCATATAGGCGCATGCCATTCGGTTTGTGCAATGCCCCTGCCATTTTTCAGCGCTGCATGATGGCCATATTCCATAACCTGATCGAGCATATAATGGAGGTATTCATGGATGAATTTTCTGTCTATGGCACTTCTTTCGATATTTGTTTGGCTAACCTTGAAACAGTGCTGGCACGGTGTGAGGCTGTTAACCTTGTTCTCAATTGGGAAAAATGCCATTTCATGGTGACTGAAGGTATTGTTCTTGGGCACAAAATTTCAGGACGTGGTATTGAGGTAGACCAAGCTAAAATTGATATCATCGAAAAATTGTCGCCTCCAAATTCTGTTAAGGCAATTTGTGCTTTTCTTGGTCATGCAGGTTTTTATAGGCGCTTTATTAAGGATATCTCAAAGATCGCAAAACCTTTGACGAGTCTCCTTAGTAAAGATGTCGAGTTTGTATTTGATGAATCTTCTTTAGATACTTTTAACAGGATAAAAACCGCATTGACAACAGCCCCTATCATTCAACCACCAGACTGGAGTCAACCCTTTGAAATCATGTGTGATGCTAGTGACCATGTAGTGGGGGTTGTGCTAGGACAGAGGAAGGACAAATAGCTCCATGCAGTCTACTATGCAAGCTGCACCCTAGATGATGCACAAATTAACTATGCAACAACTAAAAAAGAGCTTTTGGAGTGGTCTTTGCCATTGGAAAATTCAGAGCATACTTGCTAGGTTCCAAGGTCATCATACACACCAACCATTCAGCCTTGAAGTATTTGCTTACAAAAAAGGAAACCAAGCCAAGACTCCTAAGTTAGATCCTCCAACTTCAAGAATTTGACTTAGAGATTCGGGACAAGAAGGGTACAGAAAATGTGGTAGCTGACTACCTGTCCAGGCTACCCTCAGAACACATGCCTAAGGAGGACCTACCAATTGATGATCATCTCCCAAATGACAGCCTCATTGCCACCATCCACAGTGTCACCCACAGGCTCATGCCGTGGTATGCAGAATTCGTCAACTAGCTAGCTTGTGGAGCTCTGCCACCTGAACTAAACTACTCACAAAAGAAGAAGTTCCTCTCTGAGGTGAATAAATATCTCTGGGATGAACCCCTGCTGTTTAAAAGATGTGGAGATGGTATGATCAGGAGATGTGTCCCTAAAGAAGAGGTGGCACAGATCCTACATAGTTGCCACAATGCACGATATGGAGGACACCATGGCGCAACCAGGACAGCCTTCAAGGTCTTACAAGCTGGCCTGTACTGGCCCACCTTGTTCAAAGATGGAGGAAACATATCTAAGAAGCAAGAAATGCCACAACAGGCCATACTTGAGGTGGAACTGTTTGATGTTTGGGGAATTGATTTCATGGGACCATTCCCGAGCTCATATGGGAATAGCTACATCTTGGTAGCTGTCGTTTATGTGTCCAAATGGGTGGAAGCCATCGCCTCCCCAACCAATGATGCCAAGGTTATAACCCAAGAGCCATAATCAGTAATGGAGGTGCTCATTTTTGCAATCGACAGTTTGAGGGCCTTTTAAGGAAGTATGGAATTCGACATAAGGTGGCTAATCCTTACCATCCTCAAACCAGTGGCCAAGTCGAAGTCACCAACAGGGAGAACAAAAGGATACTAGAAAAAACAGTGGGACCTTCACGCAGAGATTGGGTAGTAAAACTCGATGATGCTCTTTGGGCATACAGAACAGCTTATAAGGCACCCATTGGCACCATTCCATACCGCCTGGACTTTGGAAAATCCTGTCACCTACCTGTGGAGTTTGAACAGAAGGCATATTGGGCTATCAAGGCTCTAAATTTCGACACACAGGCTGTAGGAAAAAAGAGGTTGTTGCAGCTCATTTAGCTAGATGAGTTGAGACTGGAAGCATATGAAAATGCCAAGCTGTACAAGGAAAAGACCAAAATATGACATGACAGTCGCATCTAAGCCAAAAAGTTCAAGGAAGGAGACCAAGTTCTCCTTTATAATTCTTGCCTCAAACTATTCCCTGGAAAACTTCAATCAAGATGGTCCGGACCATTCACAGTGCCACACTGTTACCCCCATGGAGCTGTGGAGATTTACAATGAGCGAAAGGGGCCGTTTAAGGTGAATGGACAAAGGCTGAACCCTTATTTCACCATGACTAATGATTATCAGGAGACTCAGCTGCTCTATGACCCACCTCCCAACTAGAAGGATGCGAAAGGTCCAGCTAAAAGATGTGAAAGAAGCACACACTTGGGTGAAACCAAGTGTGGACAATGTTAGTTTTCTTTACCCTTTTTCTTTTGTTTCGTTTAGTTTTCTTTTGTGTATTTTCTTTTGTTCTTTTTACCCGGTATTGCAATTCAATTAATGAGGAGTTCGCCAAGTCAGAAACTAGTCAGGGAAGTTTTCCTATTCTCTTTTGATTATTAGTTGAATCCATCCTTAGAAGGTGCGTTTAACGTTCACACGGGCTCGCACAGGCTGAGCCTGTGTCGAACTTTAACCTAATTTAAACTGCATCTAGAGCTAACTCCTGATGCAGCAACAACCCTAGAATTCCACTAAGATCACCTCTGCAACTAATCAATCCCAAGACCTCCAATCTCCAATCAAACTAGGGTTTAGTATCCCTATTCTTCACCTCCTAAACTCAAAGGATTAGGCAACAAACAATGAGGAATACAAGGAGTTGATTAATCACCACAAGTAAATCACTTGATAAGAGAAATCAATCCTAAAGAGTAAAGCCAAGAGAATCCCTCTCTTGTTTTTGATTGAATCTCTCAATCAAGTAGAACACTAAAGGTAAGCATTTAGTTTCCTTAAAATCACTCAAACTTCATGTATATTCTCATGTATAATCTGATTTCAAATTTGATACATGGTTGGCATTTATAGAAGCCAAAAAGCAAAGGATTGAATTGAAAATACAAGCACTAAACAAGCACTAAACATCTTTTGTTTTCTTTAATGCACACCAACCACACTAACACCAACCACACCAACCACACTAACACCAACCACACTAGTGGGAATCTTTAGCTCCAAAGTGAATTTTCCAACCTGAAAATGAATAGTAAATGCCGGCAGTGAATAGTAATTTCTGGCGTGAACAGTAACTTTCTGGTTGAACGGTAAAAAACGGCTACTTTTGGCTTGAATCCTTCAAAATGCTCACAAACTTAGGAATCTCTTTAAATTCATCTCCAAACTTGTCCAACTTTTCTTCTTGTAATTCTCGATTGACCCAAGCTTGAGCATAATGTAGCATGCGATTCTTTATCATCTTCAATCGAGCCCTTGTGACTGGTCCTTGAGGAAAGCTAATGGCGCCATCACCTTCTTGAGTTCCACTTTGTGTTGGTTTGCTCGTATCATTCCCTCCTTCCTCAAAAAGATTCGTCCTCGAATCAAAACCTAGAAAATCAAAAGGAGTTACATTAGGGACGATGATGGCCATACTAACTCCATACTTACCTATCGAATCCACCGTGTAGGCACTGTCGTTGACCCTTTCAAAGTCACAGAGTAACCAATCACATACTCCTGGATCGAATGGCATTTTGCTGCTCCCGAAATCAACTCGTGCATTCCTCTTAGAAAATAAGAGTAAGACAATTAACCAGAAAACAAGTGGTAAACCACTACTAGCTTGAAAACAAGCAAGAATTAGCAATTTATTCACCAATTTTGTCTGTGCCACATGCAAACAATAATCCGAGAACTTAGGGCCTCTATCACACATGAATATCCTAGGATTACCGTGCGACAACAATGTGAAATAGAATGAAACTTCATCATATATGGCATCCTTTAAGATCTCGACAGGCTCAGCATGCAAAACATCAAAACGTAAGATGAACATAGCATACGCAACACTCAATCTGAAATAAACACATGCATCAACACGTAGTATATCCAATAACAAGTAACAACTCGAAGTCTCATGCAACAATATGCAGTAACTAATTGCGAATAATCCATGCAATGTGAGGATAACATATCTAATAACCAACTTCACGTTTTGCAAACAGATCACATGTAAAACATCATCAAATGAATGACCTGCCATAAAATTCATAAGTCTATGGATCTTGTAAATAACATGTGTAATAATACGAAACTGAATGCAAACTATAAGAAACAACTCATGACATGCAATCAAAAATTTTGCATTACCAAACCTAATTAATGCACATTTGCATTCATCAAGCAAGTTAATTAAACACACATGCATATAAACACTATGAAATTGAACCAACATAGTCATGCATTCATTGGACAAAAGAAATCGATGCTTTACTTGTGATTGTTCATCTTGGAAATCCACACTCATTTGCCACTTCCCATTCATCTCTGGAAATAGATTATGCGTTCCAAGCTTGTGATCGAGTTGATGCTCATTTCCCTTAAACACTGTCAATTCTCCTCCTGGATCTATCAACTTGCAACAAGCATTAGTTCGTTCCACAAAAATAGGCATAACAAGTAACTTACATGGATGATAATCAATAGAACAACAATATAAATCACTCATTATGTTGTCCAATTTAGGCATTAAAGTCATAGAATAGGAACTTAAAACTTGATGCTCATTTGTGATTGTAATCGGCGCCCCATGTATAGTTCCATCTTCCCCTTGGGCCGGCAATCTTTTAGGACAAGCATCCCTAGAAACCTGCAAAGGAAACACATCACATCTAGAAAGACAAGGGTTAAGGTTAGCTTCAAACCAAACTTCCTTGTACAAAGGTATAAACAAAACCTTCACTTCTCTCTCATTTGAGTCCTTTAACACAATTTCTTTTGAGACTTCTTTCTCACTCTCGTCATTCTCTTTCTTTTCTTTCTCCTCAAATTTTTCTTTTTAGCTCTTCTCTCCTTTTGCAAGACTCTCATCCTTTCTCTGATCCTCTCTTTTTGCAAGGCTCTCAGCTTTTCTCTCTTCCTCACCTTTCACAAGGCTCTCTACCTCTCTCTCTTTTTCACTTTTTGCAAGGCTCTCAAGTTCATCTTTTGCAAGGCACTCAGCCTTCCTCCCTACCTCTTGCTTCGCCAAAGCTTCTAATGCCTTTAAAAGTTTTGCACCAGCTTCTCTCATGCCTTTTAGACTCTCACTGGAACTTTTATTGTCTTCAAGCCATTCTTTATGGCATTTCTCTTCACTGTATTCTTTAGGGTGTTCAACTCTAGTAGTTTGATACTCCTCTTTTGCATATTCCTTATGGTAGTTTCTGTCTTGTGCATTGCATCCTCCCCTTTTCCTAGATTGGTGACGATGCCATACTTCTTCTTCTTTATCGTAAAAGTCGTCCATATAGTCATCATAATGAACTGAAATCGGCTCTTGTCTCCTAGTCAGAAATTTTTGCTGTTGCTCCTTTAAATAATGACTAGGCACATATCTCTTCTTCATAAACCTCTTCAATTCAGCCCATGTACTAATAGGCTCTTCTCCATACCTTTTTCTCTCTAAAACAAATTGATGCCACCAAACACGTGCATAACCACTAAATTCTACAACAACTAGTTTTAGCTTACTTTCTTCGGAGTAGTTATGATAGTCAAAAAACTTCTCCACTCTATTCTCCCATTCCAAGTATGCTTCAGGATCAAGCTTGCCAATGAAAGGCAGAATTTTCAATTGGATGCGTCCAACATCCCTATCAACACGATTTGCTCCACCTTCCCTCCTATCAAAGCTTGGATTTCTATATGTTCTTTTATCACGTCCTCCTCTTTCTCCAAATTTGTCATGTCCCCATACTCCATCAAACTCATCTTCATCATAGCTATAGTGCACAGGAGTTGATTTCTTGGCTTCCATTCTGTAACCTCCTCTACCAAATCTAAAATATTCCATGATGTCAACCTGCGAATACTTGTTAGTAAAACAATTCCTCACGTGTTTACACTCGTGTTTGTTCACTCTTGGCAAAGGATGTAACTCTCAGCCTCTTTCCTCTCTTGATTCTGTTCTAACTTTACAAGTTAGGATTAGATATCTCAAAATCAAGTAACCAACTTGCAACAATTAATTAACGGAAACAATGAAAGCCTAAAGAAGGAACTAAAGGAAAAACAATTCTAGAACAAATAATGACTCCAACAAACAAGAAGAAAGATCACACACGAGGACAAGTTAATTTATGTGCTGGAATAACGGTAAGTTGAGTAACTATAACACAATAATCACCCAACACAAGAAAAGGCACAAAAAGCAAACAAAAGGAAAGAAAGAAAACAAAGACAGAAAAATTGTATAGCAGGTTCCTACACAAATCCTGCAACCTGAGACCACAAAACACAAATTTGGGTAGATTCCTCCTACACAAAACCTGCAACCCGAGACCAAAACTAGGCACAATTCGGATAGATGCCTTCTGCCCAAATTGTCGACAACAAGAATAAATTTCTACAATTTCAGCCAATCTTTTCAATCAATTCAACCACAACTGCAAGGAGTTTTAACACTTGCAATTCCACACCCAAGTCCACAATTTCAATTCCAAACCAGCAAACACAAATTGGCAAGGCTTCTTTCTTTCTTTTTTTTTTNACCTCTGCAACTAATCGATCCCAAGACCTCCAATCTCCAATCAAACTAGGGTTTAGTATCCCTATTCTTCACCTCCTAAACTCAAAGGATTAGGCAACAAACAATGAGGAATACAAGGAGTTGATTAATCACCACAAGTAAATCACTTGATAAGAGAAATCAATCCTAAAGAGTAAAGCCAAGAGAATCCCTCTCTTGTTTTTGATTGAATCTCTCAATCAAGAAGAACACTAAAAGTAAGCATTTAGCTTCCTTAAAATCACTCAAACTTCATGTATATTCTCATGTATAATCTGATTTCAAACTTGATACATGGTTGGCATTTATAGAAGCCAAAAAGCAAAGGATTGAATTGAAAATACAAGCACTAAACAAGCACTAAATATCTTTTGTTTTCTTTAATGCACACCAACCACACTAACACCAACCACACCAACCACACTAACACCAACCACACTAGTGGGAATCTTTAGCTCCAAAGTGAATTTTCCAACCTGAAAATGAATAGTAAACGCCGGTAGTGAATAGTAATTTTTGGCGTGAACAGTAACTTTCTGGTTGAACAGTAAAAAACGGCTACTTTTGGCTTGAATCCTTCAAAATGCTCACAAACTTAGGAATCTCTTTAAATTCATCTCCAAACTTGTCCAACTATTCTTCTTGTAATTCCCGATTGACCCAAGCTTGAGCATAATGTAGGATGCGATTCTTTATCATCTTCAATCGAGCCCTTGTGACTGGTCCTTGAGGAAAGCTAATGGCGCCATCACCTTCTTGAGTTCCACTTTGTGTTGGTTTGCTCGTATCAACTCCCCACACCTAAGCGACATTCAGCAATAGGAGAACTTGATTGAAGACGATTGGGGCTAACGCCTGCTGAAACTAGGAATGAAACCATCCTAACTTCCCTCTAAAGGATTAATAAGCCTAAACAGGCTCAGCCTATTTTGTCTTATTTACTGTTCCCAATAGAACAGGGGAGCAGTTTCTTCCCTCTACATAACACATCCAGAAACATGAAATACACCTCCTGCCCACGTGTCTTTCATGCGGCTCAGAACACCGAAAAGGGTGGCACACTTAAACAAGATTTGGGCGGCAAATGATTAAACCAACTGACATACCCCACCTCCTGCCCACGTCTCTTTTTCCATTCAATTCTGCTCAAATTCTAATCCCCAGACATGTCTTATTTTGATACGGCAACA
>JAKUCV010002962.1:0-64263 GCA_028386065.3 Turnera subulata
TTCTGACTTGTGTCTCATTAGATACACATAGCCATATCTACTGAAATCGTCAGTAAATGTAATGAAGTATGAAAAACCACCTCTAGCCTGTGTGGACATAGGTCCGCATACATCACTATGTATAAGACCTAATAAGTCCGATGCTCTCTCACCCTTACCGGTAAAAGGAGCCTTCGTCATTTTGCCTAACAAACACGACACACACGTCTCAAATGATTCATAATCAAATGAGTCTAAAAGTCCATCTTTATGGAGTTTAGATATACGAGTCTCATTTATATGGCCTAAACGACAATGCCAAAGGTACGTTTCATTAGAATCATTCGTTCTAACCTTCTTCGTGTTAACGTTATAGATTGCGGTTTCTAGGTTTAGAACATACAAACCATTGCTCAAATATGCACCACCATAATATACATTATTGAAATAAATGGAACAACAATTGTCCTTTATTACAAATGAAAATCCTTTCTTGTCAAGACAAGATACAGAAATCAGATTCCTGCTAATGGTTGGTACATAATAGCAATCGTCTAGTTCCAAAACTAAACTACTCAGTAAGGATAGATAATAAGTTCCTACGGCTAATGCAGCAATTCTTGCTCCATTTCCCACACGTAGGTCTATCTCACCCTTAGCCAATCTCCTACTCTTTCTCAATTCCTTCACATTTACACAAATGTGAGAACCACATCCGGTATCTAATACCCATGATGCAGAGATAGAGATATTCGCTTCTATAACGAACATACCTGAAGCGGAAGTCTTACTTCCCTTCCGCTCCTTCACCTTCTCAAGGTAAATAGGGCAGTTGTGCTTCCAATGCTCGGACTCTTTCATCCTGCATTGGAACAATGCCTTAGAGGTCTCATACCTCTCATGCCTTGCTTGCTCCTCAAAGAGCATTTTCAGGTGTTCGATCATATCGAACGTCCCATTTTCTCATGTTGCTTCTGAAGCTCAAAGTCCATGGTTATCAGCATAAGGCATGATGCATCTAATGCATCATCAAGATGCTTCTTGTAAGCATCCCTTTCTGCCCTAGGAGCACTAGATGCCGGTTCACTTGGAACGGGCCCTTCGAGGACATACAATTTCTTTTCTTGTTTGAGGACAATCCTCAAGTTACGATACCATTTCAGGAAGTTATTCCTGTTTAACTTTTCCTTCTCAAGGACCGATCACAGTGACAATGTGCTAGTGTTTTGTGCCATGGATACTCTACAACAATGATCAACTCACACAAATAAGAGTCATGCATACAAATATATTTAACAAGGAATTCTATTAAATGTGCTCCTACTACATAAATCAAGACAATTATATAAGTAGGCCAAGATCCATATTTCACTACAACATATGTCAGCTTTGGCTGATCGCATATATCAATAGCTATTTAGGTAGACAACTCTTGTCAATTACATCTCATGTAACTCTTGGATAGTTGAGTGAACAACACTTTGTTCTAGTCTATCTCATAGACTTAGCTCAACTCCTTGCCTCTAAGTCCTTAATCCTATTAAGATGACCTAGTTAAGTTCAACACCACAATAAGCAGTTCCGATATTACAATTATCGCGTCGCACCTTGCTAAGATAAACAAAGGCACCTTGCTTTGGCAAAACCTACCATTTGTTGATCGAAGCAATGATGAGTGCTTACCATGGAAGGCAACTAAGAACTTAATATTTTCATCAACATATAATTCCTACACATCACATGCTTGTTCTTGATAAATAATACTTTGATGTCATGTAAGTTTGAAAAACAAAATACATGATAACATCGATGTTACCATTTGGAACATCGATGTTGTGACAATCAAATTGTCCCAACTCTTTGGCAGTAGCTCAATAACATCGATGTTGGACATTACAACATTGATGTTGTGAGAACTCAAGCTCCAAACAATTTTGGCAGTAGCTCCATAACATCGATGTTTAACTTGAACATCGATGTTTTGAGAATCTGATTCTCCCAACTACTTGGCAGCACTTAGTATTTCGGCCATATCCAGAGCTGTAGAGCTCGGATTTGTGCAAACTTGGTGTCCCTGGAAAGCTAAGAAGTAGGGCTACAACTTTGCTGTTCAGGCCAGACACCAATTCGGCCTCCTTCTGCCCCGAATTCGCAGTTGAAGTTACTGGGTTCCACAACATCGATGTTGAACCCTTCAACATCGATGTTTGGAGTTTGCGAATCTGCAAAACATCGATGTTGACACTCAAACATCGATGTTGGAGGTTGCCGAACCCTCAAAACATCGATGTTGACCATCAAACATCGATGTTGGAGGTTGCCGAGTGCATAGAACATCGATGTTAACACTTAAACATCGATGTTTTGACCTCTCGGTCGACAATCGACCTAAGAGAACATCGATGTTGAAGCTTAAACATCGATGTTGTAGGTATCATATACCTTTCAAGCACCCTTGTCGAACTCATTCGACTTTCTACCAATAACATCTTGATTGATATCACATACCAATCAAGTTCTTGTTGTCAAAACACTTTTGACAAATCAACCTCAACAACATATATATCACATATACACAATTGAATACAATATAACATGATCATGCTTTATCACATAGAACATATCATGTATATATACTAAAAACATATCAAACATATGCATATATAAATTCAGCATATCACACATATGCAAGCATATCTCATATACTAAAAAGAATTCCAGCATATCACATATACCTAAACAAGTTCAAGCTACATCACATGTAACATATGAACATGAATTCAGTTTAGAGCTTCACAAGTAGCTCCGCTACCACTGTAAGTATCCGGTTCATGCAATTGACAATCAAAAGCACAAAATACAACATGTATGCGCAGCGGAAATACCGGATACACATGGAGGATCCATGTGAAGGGAGCTAAACCGAATAACAATTTTTCATACCTGTAACGGTTGAGGTCTTTCACCCAACTGTAGAACCGAATCAGCTAGAGCCAGACAAAAGCCTCGCCCCTCTACGGTATCCACACGAACCGCTGTAACCGGTTGAAGAACGTCTCACGACTTCAACCCGAGCTCTCCCGAACTGGTGTGCTAGCAACAGGTTTCCGGGAGCTTTTGTGTGTGGTGTTTTTCTCTCAATTTTCAGACCACTCAAGAACTCTTCTCAAGCTCTGAAAATTCTCTCAAGAACAAGTGTGTGTGAGGAAGAAGATGAGCAATAGTGATCTGATCACTCAACCCTCAAAGGCATAATGCATTAGTGGAGTTAATGGCCAACATGGTGGTCCACTAAGCAACATGATTATGTCTCCACATAATCATGTTTCCCACTAAGCATTATCAACACAACTCAGCATGTTTTGGTTCAAAAATCTGACATTTAGTGAACCAAACCAGCCCAAAAACGACCCTGGTCCAACCACGGTCCAACCGCGGTCCAACCACACCTTGGTTCAACCATGGTCCAACCACGGTTCAACCACCTGCTCGAATCAACGGCTGTATGTGTGTGACCCTGTAGGCACTTGTACGTTCGGCAATAATCGTAAAATCTCATTTTACAATTATAAGCAAAGAGCGGCGTCTAGCAACACATCATTGCCACCCGAACGACAAGATCAATACTGATTCCACGTGCCTCGGAACATGTCATCGTCCCTTCGTCCCATTATCAAGATTAAACACGAGACATGGAATATGTCAATCTCGCATATGTTTAATCTCGGTTTCTTGATCCTCGAGTTAACCGGTAAAACGGATACCAATGATATCATATATCATTATCCGAGCATGGCCATGCATTTACGGTTCAACTCTATCAAGAAACACTCCGATAATATACCCGTTATATGGGTTGGACGAATCCCCTCTGGATCATACAAAACCCACTACACACTCATCATATACCCAATGATTACCCTTACGTCTATCCAGTTACGGATGACCAGGAATAATATCAAAGCATATGACTCACATGTTGGGAACCTTGATGATCACAGGTCTAAGGACAATACATTATAAGAACCGCTATCGACAAAACATATAACGTTCCATGTAGCGTTCTTATGTGGGTCGGTCCAGTCCACAAGTTCTCTAACTTGTACCCGTATGTAGAATTCATATCACATATGCAATTCTCAACATACGCTAGTCTTAATTTATTATTACAACCCATCCATAATAATAATCGACTAGGGACAATTTAAGAATATGAAATATTCTAGGGTTATAAGTATGTGCAAGCGTTTATCTCATAAATGATAATTATTGGAATAACCTTAATGCGTATACATGACTACAAATAATCATCCATGATTGGCTTTTGGGCATATTACACTAACAAATACTCCATATACCAATAAACACACATCTCCTCCAGTAAAGCCGCCAATCCTAATGCATATAGCAGAGAGGCATTTTAAGGATAACTAAATATGTAAGCATAGAAAAAATCAACACTTTTAAATATAAAATTATAACACTTATCATCAATAATTCTAAATAATTATCTTAAAATAGAGATAATCACCAAGGAAATTTTTTTAAAAAGGTGTTTATGTGAGGAGTGCACTTATAAGAAACCAACTTGAGAAAGAGGAGGGTAGACCTGTTCTGCCAAAGAAATTTTTTATTCACTTTTCTCTCCCTTGAACATTGCCATGAGTTTATATAGGCAAGCATTTCTCCACTCCCATGCTCATACATAAAAAGAAATACACAGAGTTACACACCTTACCTTCATGTATTAGAGGTAGCAAACTACCTTATTTGATTTCACACCTAATTTATCCAACTAATATAGGTGACGAAAAAAGAATAGAGTAGGCTTTTCTTGTGGTCTTTGGTGCATTAAATTCAAGCCTTCAATTGTTGAATTCTGAGGACAAATCTTCTTTTCGTGATTCATTACATTATGGATAGCATGCATAATCTTGGATTGCATGCTGTAATCTTTGATAATTTTAACTGTCAAAGTATGCTCCTGCATCAGTTCTATACTTAATGAAACAAAAGATTGAACAAGGAGGTAAAGCTTTCCACAAACAGACATTGGCTAGTTGATTAGAATAAAGTGGGTTAAGGACATGGATTGGGACCGTTTTTGTCATTAACCCATGTGTGCAGAGAAAGGATGTGAAATCAAGAGTCATCAAGGTTGATGCTGCAGATTAAATGTAGGAACAAAAAACTTCTTTCTGCACTGGTACACTGCTTCTTGCACTGTGTGGTGATGTGGAGTAGACAAGGCTGTGAATATAATAACTGCAGATGCTTCAAGGCGTGCTGCTAATGCCACTTTCCTTAAGACAGTATTTGCCACCACCACTTACTCTAAAGTCGGTATGCAACGGTGTTTTGCAAATTTGCCTCGGAGATACAATGAAGCCCCTGGTTGAAGATGTCTTGCATAAACACCACAACCCTTGATCACTTTCCGAATATAAGCAGAATATCTATTTTATATGATAACCTCTGCAGTGGTATACCATATAAAAGGCAAAGTATTTTATTTGGTGGGAGAGATAAGAAAATAGAAAAAGTAAGTGAACTAGTTGGAGAGAAAAGAGGGAAACTAAAACACAATTTGTTTTGTACGTTTGGATACTTTCTGATGTCTGGAAATGAGAATGAGTGGCCTATTTATAGGGCTTCCTGTGTCTTTTCCAAAAGACACATTTAATCCAAAAGTTACAGCCATATTCAAACTTAAATTTGTGTCTTTTCCAAAAGACACAATACAAAAGGATGTAACTGTTCATTTTTAAACTCATTTCCAGTAGACACCTTTTACCCCAAATAGTACAAATATAATTCCTCTTATATTATAAAAATCCTCCAACATTAAACACGTTATTTTTGTCACTTGTCAGTTGTCACAGGCATGTGTTCAATGTGCATCACATCCATCTCTATAGACAACATCATCGAGTGTTTTTCGTCCTGGTAGGCGATAGCTACAGAAATCCATTGTCTAGTATTCTTCACTTTAGACACCTACTGTCACGCGGTGCACGACAAGGGCTCAAGAATTGCGCGGAAGATTCTAGAGAAGCCCGGAATGCGCAAGAAGCGTGTGGAGTTCTCTGGAGAATGGCGGAATTCTCTAGATGGTGGTGGTAGACACTAGAGAGTTCTAAAATATTCTAGAAGGGTGTGGAATTCTCTAAAACCTTGGGGAAGACTCTAGAGAATTTTAGAAGTAGGTGGAAGGTCCTAGAAGTTCTGGAAGGGTCTAGAATCTCTTGGAACCTTATGGAAGGATATAGAACCATGGGGAATGTTCTAGAATATCTAGGTGAGACTAGAGTATTCTAGGCTTGTAATATTAGCCATTGGATCATGGAACATTCTAGAGGCACGATCTTATCCATCCATTGAGGAGGTGGATGGGCTATATATAGGAGAGGGGTCTCCTCATTTGGGGATGGAGAGTGTAGTTAGGAATTGGGAAATTCCATTGTACTTGAGCACTGGGCTCACACTTGTAAACACTCTTTGTTGTTAATATACACATTGCTTTCCTCCAATACTTTCCGAGAGTTCTCTTGCTAGCGTGGTAGCGGGGTTTAGGCGGACTTAGGCTTGAGATTGGGTTCTTGCCTAAGTGCCGCACGGGCAATTGTTGGGATTTCCAAGTCTCGTGACAATTGGTGGCGGAGTTTGCTTTCCAAAACTCCCGGCCTGTGACAGTTGGTAGCGGAGCAAGGTTCGCTAGCGTGGGAGATCGTGGGGAAATGGCCACTGGGGAGGCCAACGTGGGTATTGTTGAAGGAGAGCACGTTCCTAGGGAGGAACAACGCGTCTCTAAAGGTAGCAAGAAGTCTTCTAGGGAGAAGATTGTGGAGCGGGATTGCCTAGCCGAATGCGAGTCAAGGCTTGCGCGGGTGTCGCTTGCCGTTGTGGATATGGGCGACAAGGTTGAGGATTTGGGCCAAGGCATCAAGGAGCAATGGTCGGGGGACCTTGAGGAGCTCCGAGGGGAGATGCAGGGCACTCTCAACATAGTCGTGGACTCGCGGAGGAAGGAGCTGGACGATTTTAGGGGCCGCCAAGACCACATTTTGGATCAACTTGCTACCATGATGGAGGAGATGCGTGCCATAAAGGAGGAGATGCAAGAGATCAAGGGGGATTGGTCTCTTTGCAAGAGAGCCATCGCACAAGGGAACGTGGTGGCAACTTGGGAGTCGAAGGTGGACGTGCCTAAGCCGAAGGCCTACGACGGGGCTCGTGATGCTAAGGAGTTGGAGAACTTCCTCTTCAATTGCGAGCGCTACTTTGATGGCATGGGAATCCGAGACGAGGCCAAGAAGGTTAGTACCGCGTCCCTCTACCTTAGTGATTTAGCTACTCTTTGGTGGAGACGTAGGTATGCGGACATAGATAGGGGCACCGTCCATATCGACACTTGGGCTGATTTCAAGAGGGAGATCAAGACCCAATTTTACCCACAAAATGTTGAGCTTGAGGCGCGGGGTAAGCTTCGTCGGCTCACACATAAAGGGAGCATTCGGGAGTACGTGAAAGAGTTCACGGAAGTCTTGTTGGAGATACCCGATATGCCCGAAAAGGAAGCTTTGTTTGCTTTCTTGGATGGCCTGCAGGGGTGGGCTAAGTTAGAGCTTCAAAGGCGTAGGGTGCAAGACCTCAATGCCGCAATTGCCGCAGCGGAGTCGCTAATTGAATTCAACAAGTTCCAGTTTTCCAAGCCGAAAGGTTTGAAAGATAACTTGGGCAAAAGTGGGGGAGCAACTAGCAATACCGAGGAGGAGTCGCACCAAGCGAAGGAAGACAAATGGAAGAGCCACAAGCCGAAGTGGGAGAAGCCGAAAGGTGATCGTGGAAAAGAGAAGGCAAGTGGTGAATGGAAGAAATTAGGGTGCTTCCTTTGCAGTGGTCCGCACAAGGCATACGATTGTCCTCAACGCAACAAGCTAGCGGCACTCGTTCGGGGGAATGAGGAGAAGGGAGAGTGCTCCAACAACAACGATGCTGAAGAGGAACCAAGGATGGGTTTGCTCCGGTTGCTTGGCGCGGTCAAGGCAAAGACCGAGGAGAAAGTCAAGCGTAAGGGGCGCATGTACGTGGTTGCCAAGATTGGTGGGAAGGAGACCGAGGTGTTGATTGACACGGGAGCCACCCACAACTTCATCCAAAGGTCCGAGGCGCAAAGGCTTGGTATTAAATATAGGGAGGAGTATGGATGGTTGAAGGCCGTCAACTCCGAAGCCAAGCCAATTCATGGAGTCGCATGCGGGGTCGACATAGCCATTGGGGAATGGCGCGGGAAGATCGATCTCACGGTTGTCGACATGGATGAATATCCAATTGTGCTAGGCGTGGAGTTCGTCGACACGACAAGAGCTATGCCGGTGCCGAGTGCAAATAGCATGATTTTGATGGGTGGAAGCAAGTCATGCACGGTTGGGGTTTTGCGCGAAGGGAAGGCACAAAAGGAGAAAGCGATGAGCGCCATGCGACTTGTCAAGGATGAACCAAGGAGCCTACGGGAACTCAATGAGAAGGCGATAGGGGACTTCGCCAACATGGGAGGTGCGCCACAACAGGGCAAGGCCAAGGTACAGCAAGCCAAGGGATCGCGGGGGCGACACCAACACAAGGGAGAAGTGGAGGTGACCAAAGGCTTGATGGAGAGCACCAAGGGAGAAGGCCAATCCAACATGCCAACGCGGGGGCGAAGGCGTAGGAGGCGCACACGAAAATGGAAGAAGCACAAGGCGCAAGCATGGGAGCGCAACGAGGGCGTTGCGTCAATAAGTGGGGGAGGATGTCACGCGGTGCACGACAAGGGCTCAAGAATTGCGCGGAAGATTCTAGAGAAGCCCGGAATGCACAAGAAGCGTGTGGAGTTCTCTGGAGAATGGCGGAATTCTCTAGATGGTGGTGGTAGACACTAGAGAGTTCTAGAATATTCTAGAAAAGTGTGGAATTCTCTAGAACCTTGGGGAAGACTCTAGAGAATTCTAGAAGTAGGTGGAAGGTCCTAGAAGTTCTGGAAGGGTCTAGAACCTCTTGGAACCTTATGGAAGGATATGGAACCACGGGGAATGTTCTAGAATATCTAGGTGAGACTAGAGTATTCTAGGCTTGTAATATTAGCCATTGGATCATGGAACATTCTAGAGGCACGATCCTAGCCATCCATTGAGGAGGTGGATGGGCTATATATAGGAGAGGAGTCTCCTCATTTGGGGATGGAGAGTGTAGTTAAGAATTGGGGAATTTCATTGTACTTGAGCACGGGGCTCACACTTGTAATCACTCTTTGTTGTTAATATACACATTGCTTTCCTCCAATACTTTTCGAGAGTTCTCTTGCTAGCGTGGTAGCGGGGTTTAGGCTGACTTAGGCTTGAGATTGGGGTTCTTGCCTAAGTGTCGCACGGGCAATTGTTGGGATTTCCAAGTCTCATGACAATTGATGGCAGAGTTTGCTTTCCAAAACTCCCGGCCCGTGACACCTACCGTCCTTCCATTCCTTAGCGCCAACAAATTTTTTTTTTTTGCAATTTCTAAAGTTGTCTTCTCCACTCTCCAGCGCATCTATATATTAATCCATAAGTGGATATCTTAAGTACTTCATTTATATAATCCATCTACTGCTCCGAAAAGCTAAATAGGTATCGCTTGGTCATCAGCAGTTCGAGGTCCAATTCTAACATGGCTGACTCTGAGCATTCTTCTTCTGGTGGAAATAATGCAGACTCTCAAGGTCTGCAATTTCAATATTATTGACGACATATGTTTGATCTCTCTTTTGCTTAAATACATGTGCTGAAATTTTCCTCAAGTGTTTTAACTGTTTCCATCAACTAGCTTTTATACCACCTAGACTGTAGCCTTTCCATGCTCCTTAATTTAGTTCTAGCAACAATTTGTTTTTGCACAATCATTTCAATGGAAAAATACATACTGCTTTATGCCCATTTTACTCCCAGTTATTTGGTTATCAGAGGAATCGAGTCGAGAGACAAAGCTTAAATTCTCCGAGGACGAAGAAGCACTTGTAACAAGGATGTATAATCTGATTGGAGCAAGGTGGGCTGATTTTCTTCCTTTTTCTCTCCTCCAGTTTGTAGCTTTCAGAAATATTTTAGTTTCAAGCTCTGACAATGTAATCAGGTGGTCCCTGATTGCTGGGAGGATTCCTGGGAGAACAGCTGAAGAAATTGAGAGATACTGGAACACCAGAGCGTCTACTAGCGAGTGACAAGAGGCAGAGTCTAGTACTGGAAGGCCTTATCCTTTGTTTCAGCATATCCAAGGCATCTTTAGATGCTACTCTTCTGTATAAGTTGTTCCGTTTAATGAAAGACTCCTTCTATTTTTTAGTAAGAAATTTAAGTCTTGGCTTTCATGTATAGATTAGTTCATTCTACTACCACTGCAGGCCTGCAAATGCGCTGGCCTGGTTCTGGTCCTGACTTCGATCGTAGTAGTAGTCTGGAAACTATTGGCATCAGGATGGGGAGTTGCGTTGAGCTACTTCACCACAAAACCAAGCTAGCTACATATGTTTTCTTAACATTACGAAACGGTGGCATGATGAATGACTCCCGAATAAACTTTTTATTAGCAAGATTTAGTTTACTCAATCAAATTTGTTCTCGACTTATAATGGTAACAGGAATTTAGATTATCTCTGATGTGTGTCTGTCTAATCTAATATTTTATGTGGAGCGACGGATATGGTTTTCCTCTTAGCTTTGACAATCAAATCCAAATCCATTTGTATGCTACAAGAGAGATATCGAAGCACTAAAATCCACAGCAAGAGGAAGGCTCACACATAGTATTGAAGCACGCTCACACAAGCAGTCTGGTTACATGTTAACCAAGCACTAAACGTGCAGATTTTGTACATTGGTTAAAAACCAAACGTCAACAGACACGGCGAAGGATAATAATTAATAAGAGCACAAGGGAAGCTGTCTAGTGCATGAAAATGCATGACTGGTAAAAATTGACAAACCCAGTGAAAGTTGGTGTAGAGAGGAATTATTCCAATCCTATATAGTTGAGTTATAATGAATGAATGTGTGAAAACAACAATATAAACCCATCGTTTCATATTTTATTAGCTGATGAGGGTAAAAATTGACAAACCCATGCTTAAAAAAAATTATACACTAAAGTTAGTGTAAAGAGATTGAGATGTGCTACATCAACTGATGTATAGTATATGGATATTCTTATTGGATAGTTTGGCTTGTTAGGTAATTTTTTTAGTAAAAAGGTGGCATTTTTTTGCATAAAATCCATCATCCCGTAAATATCATCATACATGAAAAATGAAAAAATATGAATATCGCTTGGGATAAAAGGAGTAACGGAAAAAAAAAACAAATTAGTAAAGAAGTGATAGCAAAGCGCCGTGTATACTACAAACACTATTTTTTTGTCAGAGGAGAGCCATTTAAGTGAAGGAATGGGGTAAGATAAGAACACTAAGAGGCAACGATGAGATGGAGAAAATTTTCTAGAAAAAAAAAATGAAATGGAAGAAAAAAATGAAATGGAGAAAAAAAATGAAGTTGAAAGACATATGGAGGTTGCTACGTTCAAGATATTAAGGACTAAAAATATATGTACTTGTGAGGAGGAAAAAAAAAAAGGTGAAAGGTGCAAGACACCGTCAAAATTTCAGCTCCGTCGAAATTTCCGCTTCTCGATCCTTCCATTATTTTATTATAAAAAACCCAAAAAAAAACAACAAAAAATACCAAACCGCTACGCTCACGCTTTTGTGTCCTTTTACAACCATGACGTGTCGAAGCCGGATACGAACTCGCAGTAACCGCCTCTAGTTTTGCCGTGACCAGGTTGCCTTCCTCCGCGTATAAATACACCCCTAAACCCACCCTTCTCCTCCATCATTTGCTTTCTACTTCTTCTTGTCTCAAAGTATATTCATCAAAGCCCTTGTTCTTTTCCAAATCCTCTCTTCAAGGTTAGAGGAAACACGTCAAACAATTTTGTTTTTTTTGTTGTTATATTTTTGTCGCATAGGATCTGTTTTGTGGCATAGGATCTGTTCGGTAAACTAAAATTCGAGTTTTGT
This sequence comes from Turnera subulata, assembly GCA_028386065.3. Lineage (NCBI taxonomy): Eukaryota > Viridiplantae > Streptophyta > Magnoliopsida > Malpighiales > Passifloraceae > Turnera > Turnera subulata. Next base: position 12,065 of record JAKUCV010002962.1, read on the forward strand.
TATTATTGTTATTACAGATGCAAATTTTCGTTAAGACCTTGACCGGGAAGACCATCACCCTCGAGGTGGAGAGCAGCGACACCATTGACAACGTCAAGGCCAAGATCCAAGACAAGGAAGGGATTCCCCCGGACCAGCAGCGTCTGATCTTCGCCGGAAAGCAGCTCGAGGACGGCCGGACCTTGGCTGATTATAACATCCAGAAGGAGTCCACCCTCCACCTGGTCCTCCGTCTCCGCGGCGGTATGCAGATCTTCGTTAAGACCCTCACCGGCAAGACCATCACCCTGGAGGTGGAGAGCAGCGACACCATCGACAACGTCAAGGCTAAGATCCAGGACAAGGAAGGGATCCCACCGGACCAGCAGAGGCTGATCTTTGCAGGTAAGCAGCTGGAGGACGGCCGGACCCTCGCCGATTACAACATCCAGAAGGAGTCCACCCTCCACCTTGTCCTCCGTCTCCGCGGTGGCATGCAGATCTTCGTCAAGACCCTCACCGGCAAGACCATCACCCTGGAGGTGGAGAGCAGCGACACCATCGACAACGTCAAAGCCAAGATCCAGGATAAGGAAGGGATCCCTCCGGATCAGCAGAGGCTGATCTTCGCCGGAAAGCAGTTGGAGGACGGCCGGACCCTGGCCGATTACAACATCCAGAAGGAGTCGACGCTCCACCTGGTGCTCAGGCTCCGTGGAGGGATGCAGATATTCGTGAAGACGTTGACCGGGAAGACGATCACGCTGGAAGTGGAGAGCAGCGATACGATCGATAACGTGAAGGCGAAGATCCAGGACAAGGAAGGCATCCCTCCGGATCAGCAGAGGCTTATCTTCGCCGGAAAGCAGCTGGAGGATGGGAGGACCCTGGCGGATTACAATATCCAGAAGGAGTCCACCCTCCACCTTGTCTTGCGTCTCCGTGGTGGTTTCTGAATTGGGCTGAATCGGGCTTTGGGCTCGTGTGATATGGTTCTATGATGATGGTTGGATTAAATGGGTCTCTTAATTTGTGTTTTAATTATGGTTATGGTTTTTGTTTTTCTGTTTGGCTTGTTTGAGGACGTGGTGATTAGTAGTTATAAATAATATTAAATAATTTCTTATCTAATTTTATTTTCCTTTTTGGTTTAGATTTCTTACTAACTATTCCTCCTTTCGGTTCCTTATCTTGTCCCTTTCGTAATTTTAGGGAACATAATAATTTCTTACTAATTAGTTCGGTTTAGATTATTGTTAAACACAAAAAAAATAAATAATTAGTTCGAATAAATTATTGTTAAACACATGATGAGGGTATGTAACTTTTCGCATTCTTTATCAGCAGTTTGCATCAGAATCAATTCATTGTGACCGATTTTGACCCTTTATCAGAATAAAACGGTACAGCAGCCCATAATGCTTCCTAAATAGCCCACAAATTCCTTGTAAGTAGCCCAGCCCATGTAGTGGACTAAAGCCTTTTACTCTTTAATAATCGTCATGCCGACACATCCAAAGTCTGACGGAATTTGGGACCGAAGAGGTGATGGGATGGGGCATGGCTTAAGGGGATATTTTTTTGTTTGGGCCATGATCTTTTCGAATTAAAAATATTGCCCCAAAATTTTGCTCGAAATGCGATTCCCCCATATTTGAGAAACCCTCCAGAAGGTTAAGTTTGGAAAAGGAAGAAAATAAAGGGAAAGAATGGTATAAGAGAAAATGGTGAGAATGAATGCACCATTCCTTAATTTGGGAGATGAGGAGATTGAGGAGGGATGGATTTAGAGAGAAAATTTTCTCCCACAAATTTTAATCTTTTCAAATCGGGGAAAAAGTGGGAAAAAGTGGAGAGAATGAGTGAGACAAAACTGAAATTTTTGTTAATGTTATAAAATATGTATTATACAAGTATGTATGTCATTGTAATACATACCAAATATATACCTATCATTATTATATATATTGTAATTGAGAAAGAAAAAGAAATATAGAGAAGATTGAGCTGCTCCTCCCCTCCATCGTCTTCCTCTCTTCCTTTCCCTGCAACATCTTCTTCTTCTCTTTACAAAAATTTATAACACGTTATCAGCACGAATTAGTCTCTACCAAGAAAAGAACAGCAAAATCAACCCAGAAAATGAAAGAAAAAAAATATAAAGAGAAGAAAAGAAAACCGAAACCATCTCATCCTCTGCCCCGTGAACCCGTGACCACCCGAGCCACCACACACCACCAGCCACCATCATCTTCTCCTTCCTCTTCTCCCTCACAGCAGAGCCGTCGCCGTCCGTGGAAGCAAGAAGCTGGCCGCCCGAGCTTGCTGCCGCCGTCGACCCCATGACCGCCTGCACGCAGCCTGCCTCCCGACGGCCAGCCTTCGCCCTCGCTTCCTGCACCTCGACGCTGCGTCGTTCGCTGCCCGGTCCTCGCCTGTGTCGCGCGCCACGCCGCTTGCCTCGTCCCTGCGCTCCCCGCCGCCATCGCTTTATTCTTCTCTCGGCGTTGTGGGTCGTGATCGGTGAAGGACCCAGAGGCGGAGGACACGAGGCGAGACGACGCCGTCGCCATTATCTCTGGGTAAGCCTTCGATTTTTCTTCCTCGCCTGTTCTCTTTGAGCTTTCGGGTTTAATTATGTTGTGCTTTGATTGTGGTGGTTGTTCTCTGGCCGGCCGGAATTGTTGGTGTATTTGGATGGTGATTTGGTATTTATGACAGGGTTGTTGTCTTGGAGGTGTGGCTTGGGTGTTTTGTTTGGGTGAGAAGCAGTAAACAGTGAACTGGCTGAATTGAGAGGACGCGTGAACAGTGTTTCCAGCGAGCTTCCGGCCGTGAACAGTGATTTTGGCCGGAATCCGACGACCGTGAACAGTGCTCGACCGGAATCCGGCGAACCCAGAAGTATTTGACCGGAATCCGACATCTCGGGATTTTTCCCGGCAAGCCCGGAAGACTATTGTATTTATTTTATTGTTTTTTCATTTATATTAAGCTTGGGCTCATATTAGGCCCATTATATTTTAATATTTTGTTCTTTACATTTCAATTGGGCTCATATAAGGCCCACTGTATTTAATTTCTCGTTTTAATTTCTTTACGATTTTATTGAGCTCGTATAAGGCCCATCGCATTTACTTTGCGATAATTTAATTTTTATTGGGCTAATTTATAAAAAGCCCATTGCATTTAATTTTTAGTCATTTATTTTAATTGGGTTAATTTATGTAAGGCCCATTGCTTTTAATTTTTCGGTTATTTAATTCTTCATTGGGCTAATTAACGAAATGCCTATGTTTATTTCTTTCATTTCAGTCTTTAATTTTGTTTAAATTATGTTATTCAAAACCCTTATAATTTCCAGAAGAAATTTATTATGGGTATCAAATGCGGACAGGAATTTACATGATAATAGTCGGGAAGACTAAATATAAGAGTCCAGCAGACTCAATAAAAGAAAATACAACGAAGACTAGAAGTCTTACCGTTCAAAAGATCCTGAAGATCCTTCAAAGGAAAATCGAAAATAAAAGCTATTACCACCAGAAGATAGAAATTATATGACCACCAGAAGGTGGATATTATACTTGCTTACCCTGAAGGAGCAATTCATTTTATATTCAATTTATTTTATGTTCAGTTTAAATTATTACGCGTTGCAATTTATTTTATTTATTTTTCAATACTTTATAATTGTTTCTAGAATAATGCCTCAAACATTTATCTCGAAGACAATGCAAAATTGACATCCACAGGGGAGAATTATATGTGTGGATGTCAATATAACATATTATGACATCTCGAAATGAGAAAAAGATTAATACACTCCAGAAGAGCATAAATCCGAATGTGTTCCTGAAGAACGCATGTTTTAATATGATCTAGAAGATCGTATATTTACGCTCTGGAAGAGCATATACTCTTGAAGAGTACAGACACCCCCAGTAATAAAATGAATTGTTATGGATCCCAATGAATTGACTCTGATCTATTCCCTGAAGCGAATAAGACAGTATAATTATTTGTGCCTGTGGGCGTAAATGAGATAATAAATGGAAAAGGTTCAAAGCAAACATGCATATTATTATTTCATAAACGGATCCATAACTGGAGAACATTCAAAGAAGAATGGTTCTCATACATATGTTTAAACAGTAATCTATCTGTTGGGTACAACATTGGCCCTAAAACTCTTGGCCTCGTTATTGATGTTGACCCTAACACTGTCGTTCCAGGAGAACCACATACCACCCATGTTGTTTTCTCCAAGTAGCTCAAACCGATTTGTTGGAGGAAAACAGAGTGGTATTACTCCATGATTCTCTACAGGTTGCCACAGGGTTTCAGTAATCAGTACCATGTTGGGCTTGTACTGATTCTTCAGATCCCTTAAGGTACGCACGAAATCTTGGGACCGCCTGGCCACTCCCCTGCAATTCCATAATAAAAGTCGTACCTTGGGCCATGTAGGCGATAACCCAGAAACCCTCGGGATACTCCGAGCCATCATGGAAACTTGATAATAGCTGATTTGATTCAGAATTTGACAAGATGGCTCTAGTTGAAATTCCTGCATTCTATCAGATATGAAAAACATTATAGAGTTAACCGAGCCATAAAAGGAAGCCCTTAGATTGCTTTGGTCCTCTAGGAAGAAAGTCTCTTCCATAGGAGTCACAAAGAACCTAGATGAGTAAAGCTCATCAACAAAAACTAAACGAGGAATTCTTGCGAGTTCACTCGGCAATTCCTCCTGTTGCTCATTCATCATACTATAGGCTAGTCTATTCCTCCTTCCTAGAGAGGCACCCTCAACAAAGAAAACAGTAACGGAGGAAGGCATGTTTTTATCTTGTTGATGATTTTCTGTATGTTTCCATTACATATCTCCCCCCTTCTTATATAGCCTGAGCTTAGATAGTTAGGTGTCAGTTTTTCAAAATGTGGACCCTCTTTCTGTCTCCGAAAAGATCCAGAAGATTTTTCGGTGATTAGAAATGTGAATTTGTTTTTGAGAAAGTTTGTCGCCACACTGCCCAATAATTCTGATCTTTTTCGACATGAGTGGCAGAAATAAGCCTAAAATTGGCACATATATAGCTAGCCTGAAGCTAGCAGTTGAGTAATTGAAACTTAACATATCCATCCAGAAGCTGAAATGCTCTAGCCTGAAGCTAGCAATTTTAAGTGTTTAAATACACAAGTTTATACAGCCTGAAGCTGAGACCAACTAGAAGTTGGCTGATAGATATGTAATTTATAGCTAGTATGCACCGGCCAGAAGCTGGTAAATAATATTTCTAAGTTATCCAGCCTGAAGATGGCACATAAATAGCAGCCTGAAGCTGGCACCAACTTGAAGTTGGTACATGGACATATTATTTGGTTTCACCGGTTGGGCCATCCCGGGTCAATAATGATGCACAAAATTTATTTGGTCATTCATTGAAAAACCAGAAGTTTTTACAATCAATGAATATCCATGTATTTGTTTGCTGCGAAAGTAATAATACGGCCTTCCTAAAGATGAGATTGGCCTAGACCAGCAAGTTTGGGATTAATTCTGGGATATGAAGGCAGACTGATAAATCCGCTGTGTTGACCATCTAGGTAATTTTTACGATGCATCGACTAGATGGTCCATTGTGTGATGCAAGTTGGCATTGTGCGCACTTATTTAATAATTTGGCCACTTGCGAGTACATATCCCTACTTATGTTATTAGACTATATGTCTAGATAATGCTGGTATATTTCTTCAATGGGTAACGTATATCATTGGAAATAAACCCAAATGGATTTGGGGGAACATTGACAATTGATTGCACGACCATTGATGAAATATAACTATTTGAGAAAATGGTATTTTACACGCAGCAGCACTTGTGTGCATCAAGCCAACAAGTTATCATAAGGTCTCCCCATTTAATTGGTTATTGGTCACAAAATATCTCCCATCTTCGGACCGTCGATTATGTACCAAATGCTCCACCACAGCATAGTAAAGTTGGTCCTTAAAGAAGATTGGGAATAGATGTTGGGTATGAATCTCCATCAATTACAACGTTATTGAAACTATTGACTAAAGTATTAGAGATTCATTTATAGCAAGATTTGCTTATTGTTAATTTGATATGTGTGTATACCCAACATCAGGGGGAGAAAATGAGCAGCTGGATCAAGATATTATTGAAATACATTATCAATATATAGTTGTTGATCCTCAAACAAATTTGTGTGAACATGAAGTTCAGAAGATGATTCATTTGCAACATATTTATTGATTTGAAAAGTGTGACCATACTAGCTGCATATGCTCCTGTTCAAATTAATGTTCCAGAAGAACAAGCATAGTATGCAAATGAATCTAAAGTACGCATAAAGCGTAGAATATACTCGGTTCCAAAAGAAAAGAAATTCTCGATAGAGAAAAAGGAGCAAAGAGATAAGATGGCCACAGTAAGAAAATAAGGCCTCCAGTAGAGGTTTGTATTATAATTCCTCAAGAAGAGGAAAATCCTCCAAAAGAGGTTTTCTGACACAGATTGATAAAGTTCCAGAAGTAACACAGGTACCTGAAATGAATGAAAATGATGAGATATAGATTGATTATACAGTCTCAGGAATAAGATGGAACCGACGTGAAATAACCGTCGACGGAATTTTTACATATAATATAGCGCTAAATAAAAATGAGGATCATGAACCTACATTGATGAATGTAGGAGCAAAAAAAAAAAACGATTGGCCAAAATAAGAGAAATGTAATTAAGGCTGTGTTGGACTTGCTTGTGAAGCGAGAAATTTTCGGACCTGTAGTCCATACACCAGATGGTGTAAAATTGATCAGTCGTAAAAAGGGTATTTGTGCGAAAAGATAATGAGATATAAAAGTACGGTTTTTATAGCACAAGGTTTTACCCAAATGACCTGATATTAATTATGAGGAGAAACACTCCCCTGTGGTGGATGCAATTATTTTTATGTCTGGCATTATATGAAAAGAATTAGAAATGCATCTAATGAATAATTTTACAGTCTACTATGGATCCATAAGTCATGAAATATACATGAAGATCCCTGAAGGATCCAAGTTGCCTGAAGCAACTAATTCCCGGGAAATTACAAAATTTGGAGTTAATCTTTACATGATCATTATGAGTATGGATAAATTTATGTTGATATGTTTAGTGATTGGAACTCCAGAAGAAGCTTCCAAATACCGTGCTATTAGACAGGTCCTGGACTACCCTGTCTAAGTACAATATGTATTGCTTGTAATATAAAGCCTGAAGCTTTTGACTTAGGACCTATTGGCAAGATATGTATTTGCTCTTATCTTCGGGAAATAACAAATATGTAATCCTATAAACCCGAAAGAGAGTATGGTTGATTTTTGCAGATGTAGATCCCTTATTTAGTCCACATAAAGCACAGACGGACATCAACTACAACTTTACACATGATATTGCAATATCATTGGGACTACAAAAGCAAGATGACAAGATAGACGCTCCAACGATAAAAAACATGAAGATAATGCTGCCAACTCTGTCCAATTGAAGTAATGATCAGACAAAATACACGTCACCAGAAGCTGACAAGGGTGTTTGGCGTGCAACGATATCAAGAAATCAATGGAGGCCATAATGAGGGGGAGTAGAATACGCACTGCACTCTTTTTCCCTTCACCAAGTTTTTATCTCACTGGGTTTTTCTTGGTAAGGTTTTTAATGAGGCAGTATCCCCAAAGCGTATTCTACCCATCAACATAATGACATCCAAGGGGGAGTGTTATAAAATATGTATTATACAAGTATGTATATTATTATAATACATACCTATCATTATTATATATATTGTAATTGATAAAGAAAAAGAAATACAGAGAAGATTGAGCTGCTCCTCCCCTCCATCGTCTTCCTCTCCCTGCAACATCTTCTTCTTCTCTTAACAAAAATTTATAACAGTTGATTTATTATTTTGTCCATTCAATATAAATTTGATAAGAATAAAGTGGTAATTTTCTATCCTATCATTTAATATTTTTCATATACAAAACGTTTTTCCTTCCCATTTCACCCACCCATGCTTCCAAACAACAGAAGAGAATCAAATTTTTTATTCTCCTTATTATCATTCTACCCATATTCTTTCCCCCCACGATCATTCCTCCCTCATTTGTTTCCCAACTAAGCGTAAAGGTCCCCTGCCACGTGAATTCAAATTTTTTTGCCACGGTTGTGGTTTTCTTTTATTTTAAACTAAGTCTAATGCTAAGGATCAACTTCTAATTGACTTATCTACTCTCTTATTTTTTTTTTATCTTACTCTCTTATTTTAAGGCAGTCAAATCGTGATAATTTCTCTTATAGAAACGTCTAATTATGTTTTTAAGAAAAATATCCAATTATGTATTTAAGGAGGCTGACAAAGCATGATTATTTCTCATAAGAGAAACATTCAATTATGTTTTTAACGAGGCAGTCAAAGCTACAACGGGTTGATCAGGTATCAACACATCACATAATAGTGTCACATTTCACAAGGGTTGATCAGGCATCAATACACCACATAATAATGTCAGGATGCCAAGATGTTTTTTTCATAACGATTCTCCAACTCCGATCAGGAAGCTGAGAGTGAAGGAAAACATCACATAAGGAAGCTGAGGGTGGGTTGATCAAGCATCAATATATCACATAATAACGTCAGGATGCCAAGATGTTTTTTTCTCAACAATTCTCCAACTCCAATCAGGAAGCTGAGAGTGAAGGAAAACATCACATAATAGTGTCAGAATGCCCTGCCCAAAAGATGTTTTTTTCTCAACAATTCTCCAACTCCAATCAGGAGGCTGAGAGTAAAGGAAAACTGTTACGGTCAGCCATGACTAGAGGAAATGAAAAATGTAATGTTGATGTACATGGGGAGACGCCATAATCAAAATACAAAGCGAGGTTTTCAAATTTTAAATTTGAGAGAGAGAGAGGCTCATCCTTCTCTCTAGTCTTTCTTCCTAAAAAAATCAAGATGGGGGTTGCCATGAATGGTTTCTTCACCATCCATGGTAAACCCCCCAACTTCTTTAGTTCATATCTCTTCTCTTTTAGTATGGTTATAGATCTAGTACCCTTATATGGGAATAAAAGTTACTCTCTTTGTGAGAGTGTTTCTCCTTGTGAGAGATTTTTGTTCTTCTCATGGGCAAAGTCAAGCTTCCCGGTAAGCAAGTCACGGATGGGAGAATCGTGTTCTCCTGTTGGTGTTTTACTTCGAATGGGAGGCGAGGCGAAGTATTATGGTGAAGTTTTAGTACACGGGTGGAAGCTCTCTTGTTTCTTTCATCCCGTTGTATTTGTCTTCTTTGGATGGTTTCCTTTTGTAAGAACCGTGAATTTTAACTCAAGAGTGCCGTTGGGTTCGGCACATGGGAACGACTTTTCTTACCAAAAGTTGGATAGATTGTGTATCCTGTCATCTACAGGACCCTTCTTTGTGAAGAACGCTTTCTTACTCCCCCGACAACCCGTGGCTTTTCGGGCCACACTCTTATCTACGAAGTCCTTGCAGATTTATTCCATGGAAGATTGGTATCAGTTGTTGCTTTGTGTTGTTCTATTGCTTAGTTTATGTTATATGTTTATTTTGTTGTATTCTTTTTACTTGTGCACTTGTAATTTTCTTGGAGTCCTAGAGTTGATAACTCTAGCATCTATCCAAGTGTATTTTATTTTATAATTAATGAAATATATGTTTCGACAAAAAAAAAATAAATACAAAGCGCTATATCTATTTTTTTTTCACGGCTATGTATGTGCATTTTGTATCATGATAATACTGGCTTGGAAAATTGAAATAATTTCGAGCAAATATATCCGACCTAAAAATTATGTAATATCTCACGAGAAATTTAAAGGATTAAGTGTCCAAAATAATTAATAATAACCTCCAGATACAAATAAACACACATCTCAAATTTTTCATCAAGAAATCCATCACAATACTCTACCTACCTCAAGTACAACGTGAAGCCGACCTTTGCACATAATAGAATTCCGGCATTTCAACACTTTTAATATAAGGCTATAGCACTTATTCTCAATAATTATCTTATACAGTTATTTTCAATAATTATTTTAAGGTAAATTCTTCGGTGCTGCCCCTTGATGGATATGCACCCGTACATACCCCACGTGGCGAATTTTTATAGGGCCATGTGGCATAGTTTTTTCCATCATGAAAAATAAAAAGTTATTTTTAATAAATATATATTTATTTTATTAAGTCCTATAACTTTTTTAAGATTGTAAAATATATCTTTAAATATATATTTAAAGATACAGATAAAAAACATTCAAGGAAAAAAAGTGTTTTTTAAAAAGTGTTTATGTTCAAACACTGAGGTGTGCACAACGAACTTTACTCTCCTTCAAACATAGCATTTCGCAGGAAAAAAATACACATTGACACCCAGTACCTTCATTTATTACAGCTAGCACACTACCTTATTTGATTTTACGCGTATTTAAACCAACTAGGTGACGGCAAAATTGTAGAGTAGGCGTAGTCTTTGGTTCATTAAATTCATGCCTTCAATTGTCCAATTCTGCGGACAAATCTTCTTTCCATGATTCATTGCATTATGGATAGCATGCATAATCTTGGATTGCATGCTGCCATCTTTAATAATTTTGATTGTCAAAGTATGCTCCCTGCCACCTCCCCAGTTTAATACCTAATGAAACAGAAGATTGAACAAGGAGGTAAAGCATTCCACAAACAGACATTGGCTAGTTGATTAGATTAGAATAAAGTGGGTTGAGGACATGGATTGGACCGTTTATGTCATTAACCCCCATGTTTCGCGTGCAGGGAATGGATGTGAAACCAAGAGTCATCAAGGTTGAGGTTCCAGATTAAACACGTTATTTTTGTCACTTGTCAGTTGTCACAGGCAGGCATGTATTCAATGTGCATCACATCCATCTCTATAGACAACATCATCGAGTGTTTTCGTCCTAGTAGGCGATAGCTCCACTACCTTACAGAAATCCATTGTCTAATATTCTTCACTTTAGACACCTACCGTCCTTCCATTCTTTAGCGCCAACAATTTTTATTTTTTTTTTGCAATTTCTAAAGTTGTCTTCTCCACTCTCCAGCGCATCTATATATTAATCCATAAGTGGATATCTTAAGTACTACATTTATGTAATCCATCTGCTGCTCCGAAAAGCTAAATAGGTATAGCTTGGTCATCAGCAGTTCGAGGTCCAATTCTAACATGGCTGACTCTGAGCATTCCTCTTCTGGTGGAAATAATGCAGACTCTCAAGGTCTGCAATTTCAATATTATTGACGACATATGTTTGATCTCTCTTTTGCTTAAATACATGTACTGAAATTTTCCTCAAGTGTTTAACTGTTTCCATCAACTAGCTTTTATACCACCTAGACTGTAGCCTTTTCATGCTCCTTAACTCCGAGTTATTTGGTTATCAGAGGAATCGAGTCGAGAGACAAAGCTTAAATTCTCCGAGGACGAAGAAGCACTTGTAACAAGGATGTATAATCTGGTTGGAGCAAGGTGGGCTGATTTTCTTCCTTTTTCTCTCTTCCAGTTTGTAGCTTTCAGAATATTTTTGTAATCAGGTGGTCCCTGATTGCTGGGAGGATTCCTGGGAGAACAGCTGAAGAAATTGAGAGATACTGGAACACCAGAGCGTCTACTAGCGAGTGACAAGAGGCAGAGTCTAGTACTGGAAGACCTTATCCTTTGTTTCAGCATATCCAAGGCATCTTTAGATGCTACTCTTCTGTATAAGTTGTTCCGTTTAATGAAAGACTCTTTCTATTTTTTAGTAAGAAATTTAAGTCTTGGCTTTCATGTATAGATTAGTTCATTCTACTACCACTGCAGGCCTGCAAATGCGCTGGCCTGGTTCTAGTCCTGACTTCGATCGTAGCAGTAGTGTGGAAACTATTGGCATCGGGATGGGGAGTTGCGTTGAGCTACTTCACCACAAAACCAAGCTAGCTACATATGTTTTCTTAACATTACGAAACGGTGGCATGATGAATGACTCCCGAATAAACTTTTTATTAGCAAGATTTAGTTTACTCAATCAAATTTGTTCTCGACTTACTAATGGTAACAGGAATTTAGATTATCTCTGATGTGTGTCTGTCTAATCTAATATTTTATGTGGAGCGACGGATATGGTTTTCCTCTTAGCTTTGACAATCAAATCCAAATCCATTTGTATGCTACAAGAGAGATATCGAAGCACTAAAATCCACAGCAAGAGGAAGGCTCACACATAGTATTGAAGCACGCTCACACAAGCAGTCTGGTTACATGTTAACCAAGCACTAAACGTGCAGATTTTGTACATTGGTTAAAAACCAAACGTCAACAGACACGGCGAAGGATAATAATTAATAAGAGCACAAGGGAAGCTGTCTAGTGCATGAAAATGCATGACTGGTATTATGTTTACCTTGAAGAAAATCAATCAACTACAGAAACAAAAAGCTGGAGACAGTATAAGGGGATGAGCACAGTTATCTGATCAGGGCCAGCAAAACCAAGTGACCATACTATATATTACACTGCAAATAAGTGTTGGAATCTTAGCAGCCTGAATATTATATTTGCAAGCTCATGAGAAAGATTCTAACTGAGAAATCGTACATCTTACAGGAAATAGCAGACAACATTTGTCGTCTTGGTTATACATTGCTTTGTTTGTAAAACTTGGTGTCAAGTACTTGCTTACCGCACATAGCACAAACTCCTGCATGAACCATAGCAACATCACAACTTGCAAACATAATTGACGAATTAAATCCAAAAGAAGATACCTGACCTGAGTCAGATAGTAGCAGAGCGTTTAGAAGAAGTAATACCTTTCGAATAAGCACATGTGTGACAGTACTTGCCATCTTGGTGAACCTGCTGCTTGCAAATAATGCACTTGGTATTTCCATATGGACTCCATCTGTAACCAGCACAATTTGAACTCATTAACACAGAATCGGACTGCAAGATTCACAAAATGTGAAAAACAGCATGAAAACGTATCCAATCATACAAGGGTATAAAAACAACAAGAAGCAAGTTTAACCCGAACCCAGCATACAGAATTACATATGTAAAATCACTGATCTGTATGCCAACCAATTCCTGGCCATTCTTAAGAGTATCCCAACTCCAGAAGTCCTCAAAATCCTAACTCACATCATAAAAATAGCCACACATCCCGAGCACATGCTTTAAACAGAAAACTATCAAGCATAATTACTAGACACAACTTTCTAGGATTCAACTTCAACCTCAAAAAGCAAACGCTAAAAACCTAATCACAAACAGATGTCGCATTGCTGCGCATCCAGAAGTCTAATGATGCTCAAAGTTTGTAGCATGATGTTATCTTCTTCACGTAGCAACAAGTGCTCTACGCCTTTTCATCTAACCAAATTAATACTAGACCACTGCAGCTAAAAGCAAAATCACCATTACTATTTATGTTCTATATGCGAAGTAAGACAAACTAATAGTTGGAATAAAGAGATAAATTGTACAAAACCAGTTAATAATTAAAAAAAAAAAAGACAAAAGAAAAGGAGAGGGAAGGAGAGAAAGACCTCTTCTTTTTGGAAAGGAGTTTATTCTCGTTGATTTTACGGCCGCCACCTTCAGTGGTGTTGCTAGCTCCTTCCTTCCATTTATCAGGCACGATGACCTTAGCTAGCTTCTTCTCGCCTGCACACCAAAACCCACCAACCCACACGATCCCCAATATTTCATTACTTTCGAAACAAAAGAAAAAAAGAAGTAAATTTTGTAACAAACAAATAAGCAAACAAAAACAGAATCAATATTTGGGCAGAGTATGTAGAGGCTTTTGGCACGACAAGTGAAATTGGATGAGGGGAAAGAGAAAGGAAGAATGGAGGAGTAACTTACACTTCTCGCACACCATTGATTGCTCCTTACGGTGGATGCCCTAATTCGGATTTGGAATTCCCCGAAGCTGAAATCCGACGACAGAGCCCAATAGAATAGATGCAGAGCGCACGCAAAGAGACAGGGATCCACAAGTCAATTGCAGCTATCAAGGGATTTGGTGTTTTTATAATTTTCCTCCCTTTTATTTATTTATTTTTTTTTTTTTTGTCTGGGCAACCGACCTCGACCTTTTACGTCAGGTCGTCGAGTCGAGTACGCGCGCAACAACATGGGTTCCTCGATGGCACGACTTGCCGCTGAAATCCGAACTAAGTTTTTGACATAAATTCATTCTTCGTTTTTTTTTTTCTTTTTATGTTTTAATTCATTTCATTTTTTTATTTTTTTCATATTTATTTATAATTCTATTAAATCTATACTATCTATAAAAGCACGAAGTCTCCAAACTTGCGAAATTAAAATACCAAAATATCCTTCTTTTACTATTATAGTTAAAGCCATAATAGTCATTATAAAAATCTATTCTAAATAACAGATCATAACAACCCACTTACACCATCCATCCAACGGCAAATTGGATCAGTTTTTTTAAAAAAAAAAAAGTCAGTTTAATCCCAAAGACGCAAATTGGATCAGTTTTAAGAGCATCAACTCACAAAACCAGCAAATTGATATATTACCCTCTCATTTATTAATAAAAATAATATTAACTATTTTTCTTCTACCGACGTCAACGACAACCTAGAAAACTAAAATCCAAAGTTTTAAAAATCAAATCCAAAGTCTATACTATCTATACTATATATAAAAGTACGAAGACAGCGAAACAGTCGAAAATACAAAAATAACCTTACTTAGTAATAATAATAATATATTAATATCTTACCCTTATTTAACTCAAACGACATGTCATACAATAATGAATGACATGTAGTTTTTATATATACTAACTCAAATAAAAAATAAAAATAACTCTACTTAGTATTAATATAATAAATTAATGTTTTAGTAAGTATAAGAGATGTTGTTGAAGCGATAAATCCTAGGCCGATTGTTTCTATATCGGGTCAGCTGAATTGCATTGTATTATAAAACGAACCTCTTATAACAATGAATGATATTTAGTTCTTATTGTAATCAAGCGAATATATAGAAATACTCTTACTAAATACTATAAATAATAAATTAATATTACTTTTATTTTGTTGGACGAACTGTAAAATAACAATGATTTACATGTAATTCTTATTATAATCAAGTGAATATATAGAAATATTCTTACTAAGTACTTAAAATAATAAATTAGCATTACTCTTATATTAGTGAGATGACTGTCATAAACAATGTTTCTTATTATAATTTTAATATAATCGTATCAAATTTAAAACAGTCTCTTATGGAATAAACTTAATCATAATACTTCCTTAATATATCGGGAATACTATACATTTGCTAAACGAACCTCTGGTAAGTATAAGAGATGTTGTTGAAGCGACAAATCCTAGGCCGATTGTTTCTATATCGGGTCGGCTGAATCGCTTTGTATTATAAAGACTAAGGTCGGACAGTATGTCTCCGCCGCGAGAGTTTATGAACAAATGAATATCTTTACGATAATTTTCTACATTCATTAAAGAAAAATGAATGTATAAATTAAAATTTTAAGGAAGAAGATATCATTTTGTAAGTCTTTCTCAATATGTTCATATATTAATTTAATTAAATAATTATTAACCATAACCAAATTACCGTGCCATGTGCATCGCACATGAGAAAAACTAGTAGATTAAAGTACCTAATCATGAGCTGTCCTCCAAAAAATTTCAAAAGAAAAAAAATTAAGGCAGAGGCAAAAGTAGAGGTGGCGAGTATCATAAGTAAATTTCTATTAAAAAAAAAAAGGCAAATGCCACTCTTCCATCCTTTTTTTTTTTGGTTTGAAACCTGGATAGTATATTAATACTTTAAAATCAGCATGAAAGCTGTACAAAAACAGAAACACAAGAGCCTAAGCTCCCCTGTCCTCAGCAAGAGGTCTGATACATATATTTGGTGGGGAGAGTAAAATAGTCAACCCCGTGCTAAAATTGGGAATAGGAAGGCTAAGGACTGAGCTACACTATTGGCTTCCTTATGCACGAAATCAAGTGACCAGAATTCATGAGAATCCAATAAGCTATTAATGCTATCGGCCAGCTCCTGCAGTTCCAGTTCCCATACAAAGTCTTCCAATAACCATCGAGTGGCAGCATGTGCCTCCGACTCTAGACACATAAATTTAATGCTTAGGTTTTTTGCCATCTTAAGCCCATATAAAGTCGCCTTTAGCTGAGCTTCAAGGACGGTGTGAGATTCCTCTGTGAGAACAAATCCAGCTAACCAGTCACCAGCGTCATTTCGGCAGACACCAGCAAAACCCAGCAGAGTCCCGGAGCTGTCTTGATAACAGGCGACATTTATTTTCCAGAAGCCTTTCAAAGGGGTTGTCCATTTAATGCAACAAGGTGCATACTTCTTGTTCCTATTGTGAACTGCGGAATGAAAGCTTCGAGCATATTTAAAACTTACTACAATTTGAGTAATGGTTTTGACAGGTTGCAACATCGGTTCAGCATCTTCCACAAAGACTAATTGGTTACGCCAATTCCACACCTTCCAGCAGGTGATGGCGAAAATCAGATTCCAGTCAGGACCAGATTCTTTGTAGCTCAAATTGTGTAAGAGCCATTCCCGAATGCATTGATTGAAAAAGTTCCCTGGTTGCAAGTGACTCCTCAGATCAATCCAAAGATCTTTGATTGCATCGCAGTCTCTGAGAGCATGGAGTGTGGATTCCACTTCTTTTTCACACCTTGGACAAAAGTTTGAGGCTGATATATGGCGTGAGTAATGGAGGTGGTTAGTCATCAGCTTGTCATTAGCAACTAACCATAGAAAGGAGCAAATGCGAAGCAGACCCTTCCAGTTCCAAACGGTGTTCCATAATTTATCCTTCGGCCCCCAATATACTCCTTCAACAAGTTCATAAGCCGAGCTTACCGTGAATAATCCAGATTGGTTTAGTGACCAGCGAGCTACATCTGGGCTGTCGCCCACTCTTGGCGGAGGGAATTGCCAGAGTTTGTTAGCCACCTGGCCGGGAATGAGAGTTGACAAGATCCCCCAATTCCATTGATTATCTGCAGTGAGTAAATCTGCAACCTTAAGATCCAAAAGTGACTTAGGGATTGCAGGACACAGATCTTTTAGAGGAGAGGAGATGTCCAGCCAGGTGTCTTCCCAAAAGTAGGCTGAGTAACCGTCCCCAATCTTCCAAGAAGTCGATTGTCTGAAAGCAGGCCATAGACTGAAAACAGCTCTCCACAAATTAAACCCGGCTCTCGGTTTCAATGCCAAAGGCGCAATGTCGGGTTCCTTAAAATACATACCCCTCATCAATTTGACCCAGAGAGAGTCAAGCTCAGATATCAATTTCCATGCCACCTTCATGAGATGGGCTTCATTGGCTGATCGTAGCTTTCGTAAGCCAACACCTCCCCTATCTTTGGGCTGGCAGAGTTGTTCCCAGCGAACTAAAGGCATCTTGCGCTGGTTCATCGTGGATCCCCATATAAATTGTCGGTTAATTTTGTCTAACTCATCACAGATCCCGCGTGGGAGTTTGCAGGTCTGCATTGTGTATGTGGGAAGTGCCGACAAGACAGATTTGGTTAAGGTAATCCTCCCGGCAAGAGACAACCTTTGAGCCTTCCAGCCACTCAGGCGTTGATGTGCCCGGTCAACAATATGAGCAAATGTGGATTTTGTGACTCTTTGGTGCAACACAGGAATTCCAAGGTGCCTCCCCAAGTCTTTGGTTAGTTTGAAACCAAAGCCCTCACTAATCGAGGTTGCCAATTTAGCTCCTATATTTTTGGAAAAGCATATGCGTGATTTTTCCTTGCTTATCTTTTGTCCTGAAAAAATACAAAAGTTAGTTAAGCAGTCATTGATGACTGTAACTTGCTCTTGGGTTGCTGCGGCAAAGAGAAGCAAGTCGTCAGCGAAGAACAAGTGAGACAACATGGGACCTCCTCTGCTTAGAGTAATGGGTTGCCATTCTCTTCGGCTCACAACATCAATGATAAGGTGCCCCAATCTCTCCATGTATAGAACAAAAAGGTATGGAGAGATGGGGTTCCCTTGTCGGATGCCCCTCGTCGGATTAAATGGCCTAGAAACTGAACCATTCCAACAAACATTCATGGATGATGTTGACACACATTTCATAATAAGCTCAGTGAGAGAAAATGGGATGCCTACTTGCTCCAGAGTATCCCGGATGAAGCTCCATCTCAATCTATCATAGGCTTTCTCCAAGTCTATCTTTATGGCCATTATCCCGGATGTACCTTTTTTCTGCCTCATGGTATGAATAACCTCTTGCATAATGATGGTGTTATCGGTGATTTGGCGCCCAGGGACAAAACTGGACTGCATGGGGGCAACTAAATCATCCAATAACGGTTTGAGTCGGTTCACAATAACTTTGGTAACCAATTTGTACAAGACATTGCAGGGCCCTATTGGACGAAAGTGGGTTATTCTTTCTGGTTTCTTAATTTTCGGTAGCAGCACCAAAAGGGTTTGATTCAATCTCTCATCCCACCACTGACCAGCAAAGATCTTTTTTACCATCGCAGTAACATCCGAGCCTACAAGGTCCTATTGGGATTGGAAGAAGATTGCATGCAGACCGTCAGGGCCCAGGGCTTTTAAGGGGCCCATCTGCATCATACATTGTTTGATTTCTTTCCCAGACACCGGTTCGGCCAACCCCTCTAATCTGCCGCAATCAATGGACGGGAAGGCATCTAATAAAGGAAATACAAAGCCGAGGGGCTCCTCATCACAGAATAATTTTTGGAAATAAGAGGAGGCCAGTTCCCTTAAATCTGCTTGATTCGTCCTCCACATACCATCATCATCCTTCAGCGCATCCACCCGGTTTTTTTGCGGTTGGATAATTGAAGTGGCATGGAAATATGCCGTGTTCCGGTCTCCCTCCTTGATCCATTGGCAACAGGCCTTTTGAGCCCATAAAAATTCTTCTTGTATTAGGACTGCATCCAATTCAGCTCTTAACTCTTTATCCAAATTTTCCAAAAAAATAGAGGGTCTATTCTCCAAATAACGTTGTATCCCCCCTAGTCTTGCAAGCAGTCTTCTCTTCTTTCTGTGGATATTCCCAAAGACTTTCTTATTCCATGCTTGGACTTGTGTGACAAAATCCTCAATGGTATCAATAATATTCTGCCGCTGGTTCCAGGCCTGCTGTATAAATTCTGGAAATGTCGGATGAGTCAGCCAAGCCGCTAAAAAGCGGAATGGTCGGTCACACTTCGGTGGTGGGTTGTTGAGGCTAATGAGGATTGGACAATGATCTGAACAAGTAAAGGGCAAATGTTTGGTACCAGCATCTGGATAAGTCAAACGCCATGAGCTATTACAAAGAAACCGATCAAGGCGGGCTTGGAAGCCCCCTCTTTTCCAAGTAAATTTAGTTCCTGAGAAGTCAAGGTCCAGCAACTCAGAATTGGAGAAGCAATTACGGAAGGCGCTATTGGCAAGACCTTGTCGCCCAAACTTGTCTCGCCTCTCATGCCCTGCCAGAACAGCGTTGAAATCCCCGGCAAGTAGCCATGGTTCCTTGCTTTGTGCTGCTAGGATTTCGATATTTTGCCATAAGTATCTGCGCCACTTATCTTGCAGACTTGCATAAACTGCCGTAAACAAAAAACTATCCTCTTCCTTCGACACTCTTGCATGTACAAATTGAGTGTGGCTGAAAATGATTTCCACCGAGATGCAGGATTCATTCCAAAGGAGCCAAATCCCCCCTGAGAACCCCCTAGCATCAACCCTATATGAGTTGGAAAACCCCAAACCCCTGATCACCTTCTCTGCCCTTGGACCACTGAGTCTAGGTTCCACAATAACAGCAACCTCTGGCCTCCAACTGTTGCAAATTTCTCTAAAAATACGAGTGAATTTTTCTTGCCAGCTCCCTGGCAGTTCCAAGATAAAATGGGTATCATATAGGAATTGTACAGAAAGAGGAAAGAACTATCTAACAAGATAGGTAGGGGACTTGGTGGTCCGCTTCCATTCCGTCAACGACCAGGTGGGGAATGTACTGCTCCGGTTGGGGAGAGACATCCTCTTCCATGTTAAAAGTACTGGACAAACGTGGGATAGAGTGGGATACTGACCCTGATGTAGCGGGAGGGAGGAGGTTAGAGGCTCCAGTTGGGAATGGATCAGGGGGTTCATCTAGAATGGGGGACATCCCTTGGAGGTGCATTGGAGGACTAGGGGCAGAGGGTAAGAGGTGTGGGATCTCTGTCCGTGATGTTGATGGTTGTGAAAAGGGAATCAAAGTGCAGTGGCTTGATTCTGGAAGAGAAACTGCGATGTGTTTTGAAGGGGCTGGTTGAAACGGGTTAGGAATGGTGCTGTGCTTTGGGTTGTGAGCTTGTGTAGGTGGGTCAGATGGGATAGCAACTCCAGTGTGGGCCTTAGGGATTTCGGGTGGTATGGAATTGGAGATATCTTTGAGAGGTGTTCTTGATGGTTCAGGGGTGGGTGAGACTTGGGCTTGTTTCTTGTTCAGTGCAGTTTTACGAGGATGTGATTTTGTGGGCTGGTAAGTGGTTTTCTTGTTGGGCTGATGTGAGGGCTTGGCTGCAGGTGGGCTAAGGGTTAGGGGATGAGAAGTGGTCTTGTGGGTCGGACCAGTATCCTGCTCCGCCTCCCTTGTCAGTGCTGCATAGCGGTTCCCTAAGCTTCCCCCTGTCCCGTCGAACGGCTGGTCTCTTTGTGGGACGTCTAGTCTTACGTGGCACGTTCATCCAAGTACCAGATTCCTCCAAAGCAGCAGGTTTAGTCCTCACCGGATTCTCCATTGATGGAGGGACACTGGCTAGAGTACCAGAGGATTCAGCATTGAGGTTGGAGTTGTTGGCCTGAGCAGCATCACGTGCCAACACTGAACATGCCGTTATATTGTGCCCAATCCTCCCGCAGGTGATGCATATATCCGGAAGGCCGTCGTACACAACCCGGATAGGCTCCCCATCAAACATCACTGTTTTCTTCAGAGGCTTAGTGAGGTCCACGCTTACTGCCACTTTCGCGAATCTAGCCTTATTGGGGTTCATCGCGTTTGCATCCAATTTCACCGTTCTCCCCACCAAATTCCCCAACATCCGCAGTACCTTGGAGTGATACCGATTAACTGGGAAATCTGGAAAATGGATCCAACACACAACATTATCAATTTTTCCAGTAGAGGCCCTAAAGGAGTCACTCCACGGCTGCACAATCAAGACATGTCCGAAAATCATCCAAGGCCCATCCATAAGTGCGTGCATAAAGTCCTGCTCATCCCAGAATCGAACAATATAGTAGTTATTGTCGAGATCTATAATTTTGTACGCACCTTTCGGTCTCCATAAGGATTGGATTTTGTTCTGCAGAGCTCTGAATCCGATTGGGCGGCCGAGAAGTTTGACAACAACGGCCTGCTCCCACGGCTTGTCTAATCTGGCTTTGAAGGAGTCAGTAAGTTCTACAACTTGGATGCCTTCTCTCTCACAGATGTATACATCTCCTTCCTCATTCTTTACCTCTCCCTCTTCCTCCCATGGATCTTGAGATAGGTCTGTACCTGAACCTAAAGCCAGCTTGTCTTTGTAGTTTGGTCTCAGATCTGGTACAAGAGGCTCTGCACGTGCCGAGGGTGGAGCTTCCATAGAGGTATTCGGGGTCGAGTGGATGACTTCCTTCTCACTCACAATAGCACGAGCGGTGGAACTAGGTAGTATGGGGGAAATCCTTTCCATCCTTTTTTTCAATGCCCTAGAGAGACAAAAGAGCCCTAAATTGATTTTAGCAATAGGTTTTGTTTTGCAGCTTCCTAATTTTTTCAGTCGAATGCCAACCTGAACATCAGACTCTCTTTTTTAACTCTTCAGTTTTATTCACTTTTACCAATTGCCATTGCTTCTCTCTCTTTTGGTATATAATTATCATTATTTACCCACTCAGATTGTTATGTTTGTCCCCAACTTCTTAGCTTGTAGAATGTTGTTTCTTTGTGCTTCATTTGTTAGTGTTAGCATTTTGCTATTACTCTGTATTTTTGCTTATTGGTTATATCAATATGTTTTCTTCTAGTTTCATTTAGAATGCACATGAAATTAAAATCAATATTAGTGGAACCTTCACGTAAATAATTGAATAAATTAAATACAAAATCCAAAAACGGCTCATAAATACACATATGCATCTTTTAAGGGGAAAGAAAAGAACATATTTTTCTGTGAGGATTGGTCGCTTGTGGTGGTGATTCAATTCAATCCCAAGGACTCAAAGAGCATTCCACCGGCAATGTCGTGAATCTTTCGGTGTCTTTGCAATAATCATAGATCACGAGGTTTCTCTGGACCCAGGCATAGTCCTTCTTCTGGGATTCTGAGAGATGCCAGGCATCATATTTATCCCACCAGTGGTCGGTGGTGGTTGACACACAGTCCGGGTATGGGTCTTTCCATTGGCACCCATCCACACTGAAGTCCTTGTAGGATGACACGAATGGGGACTTTTTCCAGTCCGTCTTCTCAAGCCCACCTCTCGTGGCCCAATCATCAGCATTCCAGATGCTGGAGAACAAGTACATGGGCTTCTCGTTCGGGAAGAAGTTGTTTGCCTCTCCATTGTTCTTGTGCACCCTTATTGGTACTCTGTCCACAAAGAACCTGTTTTGGATCACAGTTTAGTAGAATTTCAAGTCAGAATTTTATGTACCCAGTGTCCACACACACACAATGCCAATTCTAGGATCAAATAATGTAACTTCTATACCATTCCAATGGATTGGGATCATAAAGCCATGATCTTTAATGAGAACATGAACCAAGAAAGTAAAAAGAAGAGAAATTATATGGACTTACACAATCTGATGGTTGTTCCAGAGGATGGAGTAAGTGTGATAGTCCTCCGTGGGGTCGAACCAAAGGCTATGTCTCATCTCACGGTTGCCGGTCCCATTCTTGAACACATTTGTCTGTATCAAATAGGGCTGTCCAGTTCTATTCCCTAGGAACTCGAAATCCAGCTCATCTCTTGTTGGTCCTGCACCATTCTCTGAGCACATCTGCAATAATGCCCATTCCACTTTTAATCAAACCCAATTCCAGTTTTTTAGCAGGACTAATCAAGTTCAATGAGTATAGTTAAGGATAATCAGAGAAGATGTATGCATTGAAAGCCTTGTTTATGACAAGAATGTTTTATGACAACTACAGTAATCTAAAAACATTGGCCTTACATAGTAGGCTGTCACAACACCTGCAGAGTCACCTCCCACAAGTTTCAGCTTCATGCTAAACCATCCAAATCTGTATCTCTGTTTTGTTTGGAATCCGCAACCTATTGGGAAAAAAATCATTATTCACAAAAAGTAAAGAACACATCTTCAACTTTGTGAAGCAAGATTATATGAAAACGCATGCACTTTATAAAAAGAGCTAATGGAGCATAAAAGAACCTCTTCTACCAGTTTAGCCACAAGAACTAAGATATGATGATCAAACCATCATTGAATTGATGCATGCATAAAAAAATGTGTGTGCTTAATTGTACCTGTTTCCTTGTCCAAGGAGAGGTACCAGATCTGTCCATCCGCGGATGTTTTGAAATGTTCCTCTGACCACATAATGTCGAAATTATCTTTGAAAGATCCCTTGGAGACGGCTGTATTGTCAGCTGAGACACAAACGCCGGCCATCAGAGCTGCAATGAAGAGAAGACTTGTTGCCATTGGAAATACCCTTCTCTCCATTTCGCCTGAAATGAATCCTATGGAGGCAGAGTGAGAGAGGGAGAGAGACCAAGCTTAAGTTTCTCTATAAGCGACTGGATCTCCAGCTTAGTCTATGAGTATGCTGCATTTAATGATTAGAGCATTTGAAATGGTGTTGCACATGAAGGGCAGGACCTGGAACCAATTTGACATTTCCAAAATTGTCGAAGTAATTAATATTTCTTAATGCAGCAAACAAGAGAATAGTAATATGATTACATGTAATTTTTTAATGATTTTAAGCATGCTCATAGTTTAAAAGAGAGACAAGATTCTAATAAACAATATGGTTGAGGGATTATTTGATACGTTAATTAATTTCTTTTTGTTAATGTAAAGAATTATGGAAACAAAACCGACATGGGTATTTCAGGAATTTGGTAAAAGATGCATGAAGGAGAATTATACGAGACAGGTGGGAAATTGAGAAAGCCAGGCTGCAATCCAATGGGTTTCGTCAGAATAAAAATGGAGGTGGGTCCACATTGTCATATGGGTAGTATAACTTGGAGCGAGTGATGATTTTGATTTGTCATTACAATAATCAGAAAGTTCTTGGATTTCACAGCTGGAATTTTTGGCACTATAATTGTTTAACAATTCTTCACTGTTAGACACTGGAATTGGATGTTTACTTTTTATCTTTCTTCATCCTTTAAAGTTAATGTTAATGGCAGGAAAATCTGGAGAGGATTAGAAAGTGCTTATAAGTTTTAAACTCTACTAACTTATTACTACTTTACTTTACAAGCTTGGTGATCGTCACTTTGGTTATCTTGTCTCTATTAAAGTGGCCTTAAACGATTGTTTAAGTTAAAGAAAAAGTTTTTTAGGAAAACAATAGTTTTTTTACTTTTGAGGCAGAGAGGGTTTGCTTTATCGGTAACAAACATGACCGACATGCTAATTAAATCCAGTAACCAACATGCTACCTCATCAGTACGTGACAAAACATTACCCTCTTCTTCACTTGCTGGAATCCCAGAGGACCCAGACAATCCATGTGGGCAACCAAGCTGATAATTGATAATCCCTTTTGTTACAAGAGGACAAAATGATATAAATCGTTTTGATTAGGAGTCAACTTCCAAATGTTGGACTTAGTTTTAATGGGTCAGCCAAGCAAATACTGAAAGGTTTGAAGCCCAGAGAGAAATGGGCCAGATGCTACAGTTCTTATAAGTATTGGTTTAGTGGTAATGCAATCATATAAACCGAAAGGGGATAGCCCAACATATCACTTTCTTTTTTTTCTTTTTCTTTTGGGGCTTATTGTGGACAGATTGTGATCAGGGAGGTTATATGCTGTTCTAAAACGGGCAACATGCAACTCCGCATTTCAATTTGCAAAATTCTTTTGTTGTCAATATTTTGCAAATGTTAAGAAATCCCGGTTGTTTTACGCACAAACAACGAGAAAAAACAGTAAAAGACACAAGAATTAGTAGGCTTGACCAATATTACCTACGTATTCGGATAAGAGTTGAGAGTGTTTTCACTTTGATGGACACTCTCACTTTGATGGGAAAGCATTATAAACCTACACATCTTCGATTCTCTTTTTGTAAACCTAAGAGATCCTATAAGAGAATATGGTTGCACGAGTCACAAACAGAGTGACGAGTATGATCCATCTGAATTCAAGATATCAAAACAACTATAACAGAGCATAGTTTTGATACTTGTGACTGTGAGTATCCCAACTTGACAAGCCAGACTAATCTCATACGTGGCTCGACCATCCAATAACAGAATATAGTTACATAAACCACAAATCGAACCACAAATATGATCCACCACAATTCAATGGTAATATTTTTTAACAAACTCGAAGATGGTTCAGTGGTTTGACGCCTTGTAATAAGCCTAATACACCTGGATTTAAGTCTTAGATTTTATGTTTTTGTACATTTTTTAACTAAATTTGGTTATATTGGCCCCCCAAAGTGTTGGGGAAAAACTACAAAAGATTCGCGAAAAATAAAAAGAGACACAAAGAATTTAACGTGGTTCGGCCTTAATCTTGCCTACGTCCACGATCTTCAAAACTTCCACTAATATAAAAATATTAATCTTACAAAGAGAGATAGTATCCCACAAATAGTGTTTCTCAAAAATACCCCAAAAGTATTTTCTCACTATTTTGTCACTCACTAAATAAGAGGGATTGTTTTGTCACTTCTAAAATTTAAAAGGACTAAACTTCTTCTTCCTAAAAATAGAAGTACTAAATTTTCTTTCTCTCTCCTCTCTCTCTTTCCCTCTCACTTTCTTCTCTTCTCTGCGTATTCTCCTCTACCTCACACTCACCTTCTCTTCTGTGAGTTGTGTATTCTTTGGCCATGAACTTCATGCCTTTATATAGGCATGAAGCTTCATTCTCCTTCAAAAATTGATGCACCTACCTCATTTTTCCTTTCAACCATTGCTGCAGTCAATCATGGTGTGCAACCTTTTCTTCATTTTTCTTCTTCAGCTGCAACAATCACGCCTAACTTCTTTGACCAAAAAATTCAGCCCACACCTAACAATTTCCACTTTGGGCTGAATTGCATTTGACGTTCTTCATAATTTCTATCTTCTTGACCCATATCTACTTCAGTGTTCTACATGCTGGTGTATGGTTTTCTTCCATGCTACTAGTCATCATTGCAAAGCCAACCTTTCTCTTGTTGGATGCAACAATGTTCTGCTTTCTGCCTGATACTATACAAGCCTCAATCTTTGCGCTGCTCTTCACTGCATTACCAATCAACCTGTAAAGGTTCTTCTGCATCAATTCCCCCTTCATAATTACCAAGTCGCCTCTTGTAACTTTCAAAACTCTACCTCGAGAAGAAAAGCCACATCCTCTCGAGTCAAGTCTACCCAGGGAGATTAAATTCCTTCTAAGCTCCGGCACGTGCCTCACATCTCCAAATGTCTTCACAAAGCCGTCATGCATCTTCATTTTCACACTACCAACACCATGAATTTTAAATTCATGATTATCTGCCAAAACTACTGACTCTCCATTACTGCAAGGCTTGTAACTACTAAACCACTCCTTATTTGCACAAATATGAAATGAACAGGCAGAATCTAAAATCCACGAATCATCAGTCTGATCACCTTTACTTTCATGTACCAAGAAAAATTCACCATCAGAGTCATCTTCAACAATCGCAGTCTCGCCAGGCTTTTTTGCGATTTTTCTTCAGTTCTTCCATATCCTTCTTCATCTGCTCACAACAAAATTGGATATGCCCCTTCTTGTGACAATAGTAGCACTCTTTATCACATAATCTATTCTTCCTCTCGAACCAGATCTAGAATTTTTTCCAAATCTGTTAGACCGTGACGGGCCCCTGCCACGGTTAACTTCTGCTACAGCGATATCTTCACCTGTATTGCTACTAGACTGGTTCAACTTGAAATTCTCCATTAGATGACGACAGTGTAGACGTTGACTTTCTCAGACGAAGGGTTGTGTGTTACTTAAGGAGTTTAATAGTATACTTACACCTTCTCTGTAGTTGTTGTAGTCCCGGAATAGGAGAAGAAGTATCCAGTGTAGTTACGATCGGTTGAGGAATTAGTTAAATAATTTACGATTGATGTGATCTACTACATGTGTACCTTGCTGCATCTTTAACTAGTACAACTCCTTCTTCATGAACAACCGGTTTGTAGGTGACTTCGACATGTAGATATCTTCCAATTTCTTCATCAACTCCACCGGACTTGTCTCGTCCATGACACTGTATTTCACATTGGGCGCAAGAGTCAATCTGATGGTACTGACAGCTCGTTGCTCGAGCTCCTCCCAATCTTCATCCTTCATGTCCTTTAGCTTTTTCTCCTTGCCAAAGAGCATCTTCATCAGCCCCTGCTGCACCAACAGATCTTTAATGTTGCTTTGTCAGAGACTAAAATCCTTCTTGCCATCAAACTGCTCCACCTCAAATTTTGTGCCCGAAACCGCCATCGCGAATCTTTATCGAACCTGCTCCGCTACCAGTTGTTGGGGAAAAACTACAAAAGATTCGTGAAAAATAAAAGGAGACACAAAGAATTTAACGTGGTTCGACCTTAATCTTGCCTACGTCCACGATCTTCAAAACTTCCACTAATATAAAAATATTAGTCTTACAAAGAGAGATAGTATCCCACAAATAGTGTTTCTCAAAAATACCCCAAAAGTATTTTGTCACTATTTTGTCACTCACTAAATAAGAGGGACTGTTTTGTCACTTCTGAAATTTAGAAGGACTAAACTTCTTCTTCCTAAAAATAGAAGGACTAAATTTTTTCTCTCTCCCTCTCTCTCTTTCCCTCTCACTTTCTTCTATTCTCTACGTATTCTCCTCTACCTCACACTCACCTTCTCTTCTGTGAGTTGTGTATTCTTTGGCCATGAACTTCATGCCTTTATTTAGGCATGAAGCTTCATTCTCCTTCAAAAATTGCTACAGCTACCTCATTTTTCCTTTCAACCATTGTTGCAGTCAATTATGGTGTACAACCTTTTCTTCATTTTTCTTCTTCAGCTGCAACAACCATGCCTAACTTCTTTGACCAAAAAATTCAGCCCACACCTAACACAAAATTCCTAGGTTGGATCCGCCTTACTAGTAAAAAGAATTTAAACTTCAAATCGTACTAGTACTAATTGCTTCTTTTTAGTGAATAATCTTCAAAGATCCACTTTAATTACTCACTAGACTTAATAATCTATTATATTTTTCTCTTTAATCTTGAACTAAGTGAATCTCTCTATATTCTTAATTTTTTCTCAACCAAACAATGTCTAAACATTAGGCGACTAGTACCTTGCGTGGACCCAATAGAACAAGTCGCTCCAAGAAAACATGAAATTTTGGATTACAGGACATGCAGATGGAAGGTCATGCACATTTGGGTTAGAGGTCTTGCAGATTTGGGTTTGATGTTTTGGGACTGGAAAGAGAAAACGTTTGATTTAAGTCATTTCAAGTTGTGGATCACTAATGCAATATTCTCTCTAATGTCATGTTGGACCCAGCCCACTGAGTTATTGTAACAATCTCTTTTTTTTTTCCCGAATAACAGTCTCTTTTCTAAATCCTACATTTCTAAATCCGACATTAAAATAGAGTCTCTTAATAGTATATGAATAATGAAAAGAAACAAATCAGCAAATTGATAAGAATTCAACTCATAAAATATATAATACGGTAGCAGCTTTAAGTATATTTTTTTACCTTCATTGATCAATGTAACATTGGCTATAAGAATCATTACTTTTCTTTTGTATCAGGACTCTGGCTATTAATGGATGAATTTCCCATTCGGTTCAAAAAAAAATAAAATTTGTTGCTAGTTCATAGTTATGAACTCGATCAAATTTAGAAACTCTCCATGCTTCTCCGTGATCAACGATCATGGCTTCACATCCACTTCGTGCTTCAAAGATTTATTATGGGATCTCATTCGTAGGGATTAATACCTGTGTCTTTGACAATATCTAATTCTTGATTTTCTAACACTGAAGTCTTTTCGATAGGCATAGTCATTATACTTATTGAAACAAGAATGAGAAAATATAGCAAAAAATTTGTGTATATTTGTATAAGACGTTGCATCAGATCTACAACAAAATATAAGAAGAAAATTAATTGTGAGTTTTTTTGGGTACATAATGAGTCGTGTGAGCTTTTTAAAGAAAGTTGATCATTCTAGCGGAAAAAAGAAAAAAACAGTGGATGTAACAATAGGATATTTTTGTACTTTGCACCAGACGGGTGGTATCGGAAGTGAAATATTAATTAAAGAAGTGTAAATATGAACCACATAAAACAACCTACACAAATAAAGAAATATAAGTACCCAAAAATGAGAAATTCTATAGTGCTTATTGAATATCATGTCAAATCCTACTTGGTACATAAATATTCCTTTTAAATTGTCCACATCATTTAACATTAAAATCCTTTCTTTTTTATTGGCCATATTAATTTTATTTTGATAATTGAAAACTTTTCTCTAGTTTCCTTTCTTCTACCTTTCCTCCTCCTCCGCCATGGTCAAGCACCAACTCAATTAAAACATGAGAGATTGTGACGTTCAAAACAAAAACATTAGAGATTGTGGTGGTGGTCAGTGGTCATAAGGCCCACAATGATTTCCAGTATACTTTCAGGCCTTTGCTAATGTGGATTAATACGCAGAAACGCACCACAACACACTGACCTCGGCTGCAGTTTCGAATGATAATTTAGGCCTTTGCTCATTTTTCTCAAAAGCTCAAAGCAGATGTTCGCAACAGTCCATTGCTTCCTTAATCCTTAGTAGATAGGATAGGCCACGGTAAGGCTGCACAAATTGGAGCTTGGCAAACGTTGCATATCAATTGAAACTTAATACTTGAAATTCATTTAGTTAACTTACAACTAATTATAAGATAATTAAGGAAAAAAATATAAAATGTAAAAGATTAATCATTTTGTTTGAATCATTTTCACATCAAATTTTTATTTACAGGGGGGTAATAAATTGATACTCATAAAAGGCTATCAATAGCAATTTTTTGTCAACAGATATCATATTCAGTGTCATACACTCTCTCTCCTTTTCTTTTTAGTGTCTCTTTCTGTGCTGTCTTTCTCCCGATTGTGTCAAAAATCTCAACTCTGGTCATTGCCCTGTCAAAACCTATTGAAATATCTTCATATCTCTAGTGTCATCTTTTCTATACGAAGTTTCTAGATTAGTTAAAGCATTTCCTATTTTATGATACAATTAAAGTTAGTATTATTATCTCTCTTCCATTAAATTGTCAATAGAAATTGTTAGGGAATGAATAACTGGTACATTTGGGAAGAGAAAATTCATATTCACTTATCTGGATCCATCATAGACTGAGATGAACCAGAGAGAATCAACCATTCCGCTCTCTCTATTCATTCTTCCTATTTTCTTCTCCTCCACCCCATTCATTCTTCAATTTAATTTATTCTCAAACTCATAAGTAACTCATTCTATTATTAGCTAGTGGAGTGTGTGGGCTCACAATTCCACTCATCAATGACTAGGCTACTTTAAATCGGGCTTTGTGGATAGGAAAAACTCAAGCAATACAAGCAATTTTTTTTTTTTTATTTCTTTTGAGTTGAAGAGATTTGCAACACTGCTATTCGAACCGTTCAAGCAATTTGAACCGTTCAAATTCTATCATTTAAGATTTTTTTGAATACACCCTACACTGAACCAGATTTTTGTAAAGAGATATTTTCACAACTATCCACTAATTGGACATGCATATATACCCCCTCAAAATCTCACACTCCTCACTCGAAATCTCTCAAAGCCCTTCCACTTCTTTCATTTACTTCAAACACAACAACTAAACCAGAAAAACCCTTATACCAGAGAAGACAGCCATGGCAACAACACTAGCCTCATCCCTTTCTTCAACACTCAAGGCTTCTTTCTTAGACCACAAGTCATCTTTCAATGGCGCCGCAACTTCTCGTTTCACTCCCCTCAAATCTTCCTCTCAAAGCATCACCATGTCCCTATCACAGCCACCATACAACCTCAACTCTTTCAGATTCCAACCCATCAAAGAATCCATCGTCTCCCGCGAAATGACCCGCCGGTACATGACTGACATGGTCACCTACGCCGACACCGACGTTGTCATCGTCGGTGCCGGCTCTGCTGGCCTCTCCTGCGCCTACGAGCTCAGCAAGAACCCTTCCATCAATATAGCCATCATTGAACAATCCGTCAGCCCGGGAGGCGGCGCATGGCTCGGTGGCCAGCTGTTCTCCGCCATGGTTGTGCGCAAACCGGCCCACAGATTCCTCGACGAGCTCCAAATCGAGTACGACGAGGCAGATGACTATGTGGTCATCAAGCACGCAGCGTTGTTCACCTCCACAATCATGAGCAAGCTCTTGGCCAGGCCCAACGTGAAGCTGTTCAACGCGGTGGCAGCTGAGGACCTGATAGTGAAGGGAGGGAGAGTTTCTGGTGTGGTTACCAACTGGGCTTTGGTCTCCATGAACCATGACACACAATCTTGCATGGACCCTAATGTCATGGAGGCTAAGGTTGTGGTGAGTTCTTGTGGGCATGACGGGCCTTTTGGTGCTACCGGAGTTAAGAGATTGAAGAGCATTGGGTTGATTGATAGTGTGCCGGGGATGAAAGCGCTTGACATGAACGCCGCAGAAGATGCAATTGTCAGGCTTACTAGGGAGATTGTGCCTGGTATGATTGTTACAGGCATGGAAGTTGCAGAAATTGACGGCGCCCCAAGAATGGTAAGTTAATAATTAATTATGTTTTTTTAAAGAAAAAGATTAATTTAGATTAATTCCGTCAGGATATTGATGTTGTGTGGATTTTTGCAGGGACCAACATTTGGGGCTATGATGATATCAGGACAAAAGGCAGCACACTTGGCTTTGAAGGCTTTGGGCCAGCCCAATACCATAGATGGAACACTCTCCGAAAATGTACAGCCAGAATTTGTCCTTGCTAGTGCTGAGGCTGGAGAGATTGTGGACGCTTGAACATAATCCTCTTTTAGGAATTGGTATTCAATAAAAAGAAAAATTGGCCTCTGTTTTAGGAAGGGATGGATGAGTTTGATGTGAGATAATGAGGGTTGATGCTTATTTTGGTTTTGGTTGAATGGAAACTTTGTTTAAATAAATGTAAAGTTTCTGCAGGGAGACGCCACCTACTTTGACAATATCATCACATTTGTAAGCAGTGGCCGAGGCTCAGGGTGGCTATGGCCCCCCTAATTTTTTAATTTATCCATTTGAGTCCTATTGCAATTTACATTTGGTTCGTCTTAAATTTTATTCTTTTCACTTAAGTCCTTATTATTGCGAAAAAGAATTATATTAGCTCCCTCTAAAAATTTTGTCTAGCTCCGCCATTGTTTGTAAGGCCTTTTCTCAGTGGCTTAGCGCTTAGCTCATTGTATGCCATATCAGAAAGAAGAAAGAAGATAGCATGCCATTATATCTGGGTATAAAATTAGAATTTTCTTTACGGTTGGGTTGAACTAGTTGGCCTTGTTATATTTTATATTGAAGCGCCTTCATGACATGTAGAGTTGCTGTGGTGTAGTGGTTATCACGTTAGTCTTACACACTAAAGGTCCCCAGTTCGATCCTGGGCAGCAACATTTTTTAGTTTTAAAATAATGCTCATGTGGATTGCGAAAATGCCTAGATATTTTCGCGACCTTAGCCTTTTCATCCTTCATCTACGTCCATATTTGCGGTAGAAAATCTTAAAGAATTTGAGAATTTGATAGTCTGAGAAGGAGAGATATTTTTTTTTTTTGACCAAGAGAAGGAGAGATATTTGTGAACTGGAACTTTCTACCAAATACTTTGCTTATTTGTTCTCATCCTTTTTCCTATCTAATGAAGCACTGGTTATATGCAGGTGCCTCTACTTCTTTAACGCATAGATTTGCATAGATTTGCTTACATAGTATACAAATGTTTGCCTCGGTGACTACAAAACAAACAGCACCTTTTGTTTCCAATTTCTTAAACAGAATCCTTAGTTGTATCATACAAATTAATGGATTTGATTATCAAAGCCAATAAATGAAAAACCATATCCATTGCTCCATATAAAATATAGAATATAAAATCTCTTCTGAGTAAACCAAAAATTGCTAATACTATTTGATTGAGTAATGAGTAATCTTAGAGTCATGAGTAATGAGTAATCTTAGAGTCATTCATGGTGCATAGGTAGCTAGATAGCTTTTTTGACGCGAACTAGCTCAACACGAGCCCCAGGCCTGACGCGAATTGACTCCAGAGTACTACGACGATCGAAGTAAAAATCAGCACGGGGCCATTGCATTTGCAGGTCTGCAGTGTTAACAGAATAAACATGCTCCAGCAACCAAAGCACTTCACTCACTCTCAGGAGACGGTTCACCTCAAGCGTACAAGTACGACTTTTGCCATCAGCAAAGAGGTCACCTGGTACCTCGAGAAAGATTTTAAAATGAGCCACCACGTCAACAACATCGTTATCACCAATCTTATAATCCTTTAATGCTCTTGTTCTCGACTTTGGTTGCTCATGCTCAAACCACAGCAGTGAATTGTGCACCTTCTCTTGCAAGGCTTGAGGCGCTTCCTTCTTAATTTTTTCAATGAGATCATCAACCGTTGCATCATTTGGGACCTCAACGTTGAACGCGGTTCCATCATCATTATCAACAACAATCCTGAGCCTCATGGTCTGTCCACAAACAAATTAATTAATACCAATAACCCCATAACATTAGTCACATTTAATTAAAACATCAAATTCATTGTTGCATATGGTAGCTAGAAAGAATTCATTGTAAGAAAATGCTAATCATATACAACTCAAAGGTAACACAGCAATATCAAATGCTATTCATGTTTAAAGCATCTATACATAAATCCATTGCCCCAATACATTCATGTTTAAAGCATCTATACATAAATCCATTGCCCCAATACATTACTCAAAAGTTGGATATTTCACCTTTGCTTGCTTAAATTGTGCAGAAGTTTTTATAGATCTGCCACCCAATTCTTCTTACTCTACTGCCAGCGTAAAGGTCTCTCCTTATAAAATATTGAGAGGAATTGAGCTCAACCAAGCACAAACGCCTGTATATCATTATATACATTGTAGTGAACATACATGATACGAATTGTATAACTGAGTATAACTGTTGTATATCAGGATAGCTACATCTAAATATACATGATAAACAATACTAGTAAGTAGTATCCTAATTAATCTCTAGTTATAACAGTGATTACCTTGATACCAGATTTAAGTGACCGATTATGTGCGGGCATTTCTGTGGTAACAGAAAGGATGTGAGCTGACAGTTTAACTTGAATTCATGCCAAAAAAAAATTGCATTTGTTACAAAAAGGCAACACAAAACGAAATTCGCATGCGATTCAACACCATTTCCAGGGAAGTCAAGGTGGGCCTTTTAATTTTTCTTGAGTTGGGAGCTTGGTGGGTTGACTTAAATTAATATGGTCCTTGCCACTTGTGATTTTAGTGTTAGTCTTTGCCCAAATGTCAGTAGCTTATCGGGATAGGCATGGCATAATTTTAAAATCCACCAAACAGACCTTATCTAACCCAAACTGGAATTGGTAAAAATGTTTTGCACTTGGTTCAAATCTCTTAACGGACTCCAATCTGATCAAATTTTATTGTATCATTCAAATGGATTTCGTTTTCCATTGCTCCACATGAAATAGATTAGCATTATGTAAATCAAGAACAACAAAGTTCATCGTGTAGACCAAATCTTGCTTATAAAAAAGTTTACTTTATTCCCAAATCATTCATCATCATAACTTATTTTATTCCATTATTCTTATTTATTCTAAATGATATTTTATTCCATCATTACCATGCCACCATCTAGTAATGATAAGATCAACATTGATCTACCTTAGCTATCTACATCTTGTTGTAAAATAGCTCAACACGAGTCCCAGCCCTGATGTTAACTTCTCCCACAGTAGTACGATCAAGTTCTGAGGGATATCCATTATTAGCCGGCAAAAGCACTCCCAAGTTTGCGGTAGGAACATTATAAACTTGCTCTAGCAAGTAAAGCACTTGACGCAGTGTCAAGGTTCGGTTCACCTCTAGCGGAAGAGTGATACGTTTCCCCTTAGCAGCAACCTCAGCAGGCACATCGAGAAAGATGATAAAATGAGACACCACATTAATTACATCATTGTCACGGATGCCATAAGCTTGTAGTTTTCTTGTGGCCAAGTTCAGTTCCACTTGGTCAAACCACATCAATGACTTCTGGACCAACAGTTTCACGGCTTGAGGCGCATCTACCTTAACTTTTTCAACGAGAGTATCAACAGTTGCATTATCTGGCACCTCAACATTGAACGAGGTTTGATCATTATCGTCAATAACCACCCTGAGCCTCATGGTCTGTCAACAAGTTAATTAATTAGTTAATTCCAACCCCAATAACATTAGTCAAATTCTTCAATTATAGGACATGGAATTCATGGTTGCATACACTAGCTATATAAAAAAGAAATGAAACTAAAACTAATCATATAACTTAAAAGATAGCAGAGCCATATCAGATGCAATTCATGTTCAAAGCATATATACATAAATCCTGTTGCTCACACACAGTACACAAAAATTGAATTTGTCACCGTTGATTGCTTCAATAACGCAGAAGTTTAGAGATATGCCACCCAATTCTTTGTTACTCTGCCAAGAGATAAAAGTAAAGGCCTCTCCTTGATACCACCAGATTTAAGTGTCTAATCATTTCACAGTGAGGGATAGATATTCAATGCGTCAATATGATGTGCGTGCATTTCTCTCGGGTGTGGCTATACAGAAAGGCTATGTGAGCTGACAGTTTAAGTTGCATTCATGCCAAAGTGATTGCATTAACTACAGGAAGGCAACACAAATCCGACGTGAAACAAAATTCGCATGTGATTCAACACCACCCCAACCCCAGGAAATTGAGGCTTCTACTGATTACTTCATGCAAAACTCGTATTCATGTTAATTTTTTCCTTTACGAATTTCGTGATTGCCAAAATCACCATACTCCAAAAAAAATTATATGTAGCTACAAAAAGCTTTCATAACATTGCGATTGCCCGTGATTGCACGAGAATTAAACAAGTCGTTAACTATTTTTCTCTTGTTACTTGTAAATGCCAATAGCACTATTAACAAAGAGCTAAATTTGAGGTATTAAACATCACTGAATTGGATTTAATTTACTGATTTGATGACCCTCCAACAACATTCGGTCTGTGAGTCACCATCACCAAGGTAGGCAGGCCCAGTATCCTCCGCTGTCCGTGTGGATCCATATGTGTGTATTCTGAGAGAACCAAAACGCTTTCACGATGGGGCCATGGGCCCAAATATACACCACATGGATACAGAGAAAAATGCGTCATTATCGTTCCAGCCCATTAAAGGGTCTTTTTGGGATTTGATTTCGCCATAGCACCCCGAATTTTCTAACTTTCATTTCTTTCGATAAATATTTAATATTAAATAAGAAAATACGTTTTCTTTTTTTTGGCTTTGTTTAGCTTTTGCTTTTTTATATGGTGCCTTGACATCTGGTCTGGTCCGGGGTGTTCTTGTTCTTTTAGTTCCTTTATTTTAGGATAAAATTGTACAGTTTTTGAGGAAGAAATGTGGTATTTCCCGGATAAGAAACTAATTACCTCTTTTATTCTCCTGATCAAAAAAATGTTTGACAAAAACGTTTGTGCGTACCCCCATGATAAAGTAAAATGCACTTGGGAAGCATTTAGATGGCATTTAGTACCAGACGAACAAAAATAATAAGGAAAGAATAACAAAGTAGCCATCTTACTTGGGCATTTACTTCTGTTGAATAAAATTTTAGAACTCCAATGAATTTTCTTTTTTTTTTTTTGAAAGAAAAATAGTTCCAGGTACCCACAGCAAATCTTAAATCCCGAGTGCTTTGAAAGAATTTAAAAAATAAAGCCAAAGAGAGTATTCTTGGTGTTAAGCACTGGATTGCTGATCAAATTTTCAAGAAGAGCATCAAAGCTTCCAACTCCAAAGTATCTCGATGGCAAACATAAAACTTACGAATAAGAAATGAAGAATCACTTAGTAGCTTTCTCGAGGTCAAGGAAGATCACCCATCAATAATACTCTAGGATACATGACTGACAATGCAACAACAACTAGAGGCCAAAAGCCCGAATCATAATGAACATTGGAAGCAAGACTGATCAATGCATTGCAGGAGTGAAATTCCTGGTAGGACATGATACTTTAGTGTATCAGTGATAAAGCCTGATTGTATTAAAAAAAAAAAAAAACACTTCAGCGTACTATTCCCACCTAAATCCTTTTACCAGTGTACAAAATCTGCTGGAATAATCCCAATCAGCAACCCGAGAAAATGCATATGGCGCAAGAGTAAACTGAATATTGTATGCATTAGTCCTATTAAAGGTGCAAGCTATGTCGTCAATCTTCAATGCGAATGACAATCAAAGCAGTCATAGCTTCCACAATTACTCAAACAAGAAGCCTAGAATCTGGAACTGCAGGTCTAAATGGAGCAAAGAAGTGATATGATTGTGCAGTTATAAAGAGGCATAGCAGAAACATAAACAGAGAAAATTATGCCAAGGGCGAATGAAAAGCTCACGCCATTATTTTATTTTATTATTGGGGGTGTGATTGATGATTGAAAATGTCTATAGATCAATACATCTTATTCCAGATATAAATATCATACCCTATTTTATTCAGTCAGTATGCCCTTATTCATTCATCTGAGTCCGGGTAAAATAGCTCAATATGGCTCCCAGCCCTGATGCCCACAGATTCCAGACTATTACTAGGATCGAAATAATCAGAGCTGCCGGGCCAGCGCAACTGCATGGCTTTAGTGTTAACACCCTGATCGCTTAGCAACCAAAACACTTCTTCCACTCCCATGCGTCCATTCACCTTAAGCTTGTAAGTATGACTTTCCCCATCCTCAGAATCCTCAGCCGAAACCTTAACAAAGATGTTATAGTTAAGCACCACCTCAATCACGTCATCATCAACAATGCCATGAGCAAGTAGTGTATTTGTGTTTGCCAGTATCCCATCCCCGAGCCACAGCGTTGCATCCTGCAACCGCGCTCGCACCGCTTCAGGCGCTTTCTCCTTAATTATTTCATGCATATCATCAACAGTTACATCAGCTTCCTCTGGGACCTCAATACTGAATTTGGTTCGATCATCATCATCAATTTCAACCTCCAGCTTCATGGTCTATCAACAAATTAATTAATTAATTCCAACCCCGTATATGTATAACATTAGTAAAATCTAATTAGAACATTCTTTTTTTGTCGAGAAAATCTAATTAGAACATCAAAGTCATCATTATTGCATACGATATGATAGCTAAACAGAATTCATTATACGAAAAACTAGCTAATTATATAACTTAAAGGTTAATTGACCAAAAAAAAAAACTTAAAAGGTTAGACAGCCTTATCAAATCATATTCCAACCCTGAGCCTCATGGTCCGTCAACAAATTAATTAGTTAGTTAATTCCAATCCCAATAACATTAGTCAAATTCAATTAGAACATGGAATTCATGGTTGCATACACTAGCTATAAAAGGAATTCATTGGAACAAAAACTAATCATATAACTTAAAAGATAACACAGCCATAT
This sequence comes from Turnera subulata, assembly GCA_028386065.3. Classification (NCBI taxonomy): domain Eukaryota; kingdom Viridiplantae; phylum Streptophyta; class Magnoliopsida; order Malpighiales; family Passifloraceae; genus Turnera; species Turnera subulata. The sequence continues at coordinate 51,174 of JAKUCV010002962.1, forward strand.
GAAATGCAATTCATGTTTAAAGCACATATACATAAATCATGTTGCTCACACACAGTACACAAAAATTGAATATTTCACCTTTGCTTGCTTCAATTACGCACAAAAGTTTTTAGAGATTAGTCTGCCAAGAGATAAAAGTAAGGGTGTCTCCTTGATACCACCAGAATTAAGTGTCTGATCATTTCACAGAGAGGGATAGATATTCAATGTGTCAATATGATGTGTGTGCATTTCTCTCTGGTGGCTATACAGAAAGGCTATGTGAGCTGACAGTTTAAGTTGCATTCATGCCAAAATGATTGCATTAATTACAGAAAGGCAACACATACAAATCCCACGTGAAGCAAAATTCGCATGCGATCCAAAACACCACCCGCAGGAGATTGAGGCTTCTGGTTACTTCATGCAAAACTCGTATTCTTGTTGATTTTTCCCTTTACGAATTTCATGATTTAACATTAAAAAAAACGAATTTCATGATTGGCCAAATCACCTTACTCCAAAAAGAATATGGATAGCTGCAAAAAAGCTTTTCATAACGTTGCGATTGCTCATGATTAATGAACGACAATTAAACGAGTCGTTAATTTTCTCTTGTTACTTTAAATTCCATTAATTAGAGCTATTAATTAACAAAGAGCTAATTTGAGGTATTAAACAATATAAAGTGGATTTAATTTACTGATTTGATCCAACCACATACAGTCAATGAGTCACCAACGTAGGCAGGCCCAGTATCTTCCGCTGTCCGTGTTGATCCATATGTGTGTATTCTGAGAGAACAAAAACGCTTTCACAATGGGCCATGGGCCCAAATAAACACCACATGGATACAGAGCAGAATGCGTCAGTATCGTCCCAGCCCATTGAAGAGTCATTTCTGGATTTGATTTCGGCATAGCACCCCAAGTTTTGTAACTTTCATTTCTTTTGATAAATATTTAATATTAATAAGTTTTTATTGTTTGGCTTTGTTTAGCCTTTGCTTTTCATATGATGCCTTGACATCTGGTCTGGTGTCTTCTTGTTCTTTTATTTCCTTTATTTTAGGACAAAATTGTACAGTTTTTGAGGAAGAAATGCGGTATTTCCCGGATAAGAAACTAATTACCTCTTTTATTCTCCTGATTAAGAAAATGTTTGACAAAAAAGTTTGTGCGTACCCCAATCATGATAAAGGTAAAAAAATGTTTGGCATTTTTATTACCGAACGAACAAAAATAATAAGGAAAGAGTAACAAAGAATCACTCACTTATGCGCCATCTTACTTGGTTGAATGAAAATTTAGAACTTCAATGAATTTTCTAAAAAATGAGAAAAATAGTTCCAGGTACCGGATTCCTCAGCAAATCCTAAATCCCGAGTTCTTGGAAAGAATCTTAAAAATAAAGCAAAGAGAGTATTCTTGGGTTAAGTACTGCATTGCTGATCAATTTTTCTGGAAGAACATCAAAGCTTCCAACTCCAAAATATCTCAATAGCGAACATAAAACTTATGAATAAGAAATGAAGAATCACTCAGTAGCTTTCTCGAGGTCAAGGAAGATCACCCAACAATAATACTCTAGGATACATGACTGAACAGCAACTTGGGGAGGAGAAAAGCTCAATCCGCTGGAAAGTGAGGAATTTTAGAACAATAAACTAGAAAATTACGCAAATAGGGATTTTCATATTAGAAAACGCACCACAAGCAATGGCATAAGTGGCTACTAATCATCTTCGTTTTCTGTTTATCTATAAGTCTGAGCACAAAATTTTGATTGAGTAAACCAATACTCGGTGATACACAAACAAAACTTTTTTTTAAACAAAGGAAAAGCTCTCACGCCATTATTTTATTTTATTATTGGGGTGTGATTGATGATTGACAATGTGTATAGATCAATACATCTTATTCCAGATATAAATATCATACCCTATTTTATTCAGTCAGTATGCCCTTATTCATTTGTCTGATACCGGGTAAAACAGCTCAATATGACTCCCAGCCCCGATGCGCACAGATTCCAGGCTATTCATACGGCTGAAATAATCTTTGCGGCCGCCACAATCTTTGCCGCCGCCGAGCCAGCGCAACTGCATGCCTTGCGTGTTAACACCATGATGATCCTCCATCTCCCAAAACACCTGTGCCACTTCCATGCGTCCATGCACCCTAAGCTTGTAAGTATGACTTTCCTCATCTTCAGAGTCCTCAGCTGAAACCTCAACAAAGATGTCATACTGAAGCACCACATCAATCACTTCATCTTCAACAATGTCATCATGAAGCAGTGTATTTGTTCCATCATCTATCACTAAGCATTCCCGAAACCACATTGTTGCATCCTGCATCTGCGCTCTCACCGCTTCAGGCGCTCTGAAGTAAACAGAGCAGCCAAATAATAACAATGATTCTGCAGGATTTATCCAATTAATAAAGCACTGAGATATGAAGAGAACAATGCATCATTTGATTGATCACAACACTCAATTTTCTGGAGAAGAAGTGATTTTATTCACTCTCACACAATGCATTACAGCAGCAATGATTTATACACAAAGTTTGTGTTCATCATCATGAACACGTTGATACCATGCTAGCCACCAAAGAACTCAGAATTATCAAACACTCATGAAAGTTCTGGAGTCTTAATTATTACAAGACTCTAATTTGCTAATAGACAAATACACAATACACTGGTAAGACTCCAATATGCTAAAAGACACATACAAAATACAACCTGCATACTCAGCTTCAGCAATTACAAGACGTGACTGTTTTTCTTATTTTCATACACAACAGACACACACAAACATTTTGTCAAACAGTTGGACTCCATACCTCAAGTAACAGGATTATGTCTTCAACACTACATGTCCTTGCATCTGGTTGCAAGCCTTTTAGAGACAGAGAGTTAAACAGTTCCCTTGCACGTTTAAGCTTTCCGGAACCGCACATGCCACCAATGAGGGTATTGTACATCACTATATTAGGCTTCACCGAATGCTCTTCCATAGCTTCAGACAGTTCTAATGCCTTGTCAACTTGTCCCAGCTTGCATAAGCCATCTATCATGGTGGCATAAGTAAAGGGTTAAACACCTTTTATATACCTCGAGTTTTCCTTTTGTCCCGGTCGTATACCCCGGAGTTTTTGTGTCCCTTTTATGTACCTCGAGTTTCAATTTCTGTCCCTTTTGTGTACCTCGGGCAGCCCGAACGATGACATGGCCATCTGCCCGGGTCCACTTGACACGTGGCATAATGCCATGGGTGCTATGTGGAAATTTGTGTGGGACCCACAAGCTATAATATTTGAGAAATTAGGTGGGACCCATAATATTATCCATTTGGTGTCAATAGAATTGCGACACGTGTTAAATGGGCCCCGGTAGATGGCCATGTCATCGTCCGGGCAGCCCGAGGTACACAAAAGGGACAGAAATTGAAACTCGAGGTACATAAAAGGGACACAGAAACTCCGGGGTATACGATCGGGACAAAAGGAAAACTCGAGGTATATAAAAGGTGTTTAACCCCATAAGTAAATATATCCGGAGTTGGGCCACTTGCATTCACATCCTTAAAAAGCAGCTCAGCTGCGGAATGTCTTCCTGCCTGTATTAAGCCACTTAAAAGAGTATTGCAAGTAACGGTGCCGGGTCCCAAACCAATACGAGACACATCGTCAAAGAGTTGTTCAGCTTCATCTATCTTTTGCATCTTGCAGTATCCGTTAATAAGGATGTTGTAACTACGAATATCAGGTCTGCAACCTTTGCCTATCATCTCATCAAACACTTGTCTTGCTTTATCCATTTCCTTCCGCAAGCAATATCCATCCAACAATAAATTGTAAGTCACAACATTAGGCTGTACACCCCACTGATCCATCGTTTCGAACAAAGTTTGTGCCTCAGAAGCCATGCCATCTTTACAAAAATTATCAATCAATGTATTGAAGGTGATCAAATCCGGTGCGATATTCAATGCCAACATTTCAGAGAGCAAAGCATTAGCTTCGCTTCCCTTTCCGGAATCACAAAGACCTTGAATCAAAGAGTTGTAAGTGACAACAGTAGGTGAAATTCCTTTGACAGTCATCTTGGAGAAAAGATCCAAAGCCTCAGGAACTTGACCATCCTTGCGAAGGCCGTCAATGATGGAGTTGTAGGTCACTACATCCGGATGGGTTGATGTAGCTGGAGGTGTTGGTGGCGTTTTAAGGAACCACGGGGGGAATTTTTTGGGAGCTTTTGCGCTGAAATTACCAGGTATTTTGGACCCTCTTCTGTTGGGATCACTTGCTGTTAGAGAAGGAATTTTGGTGGCACAGGAATTGAATGTGGATAGAGTCATCTTGGAGACTGACTCCCAAATCCTGTTTAAAGCAATCGTGATTGCCTCGGAAGAGGATTTCTCTACTTTTGGTGGTATAGTGAGGGACATTCTTTTTTTTTTTGGGTCGAAACCGGGACTGTATCCATTGATACATTAGAAATCATACATGTACAACATGGTTTTATACAAGCACAAGCAAAACACTCAACACTCAACATGGTATAGTGAGGGACATTCTTTTGTTAGCTAGGAATTTTTCTTATTTTCAATGTCTTTTATGTTCCTAGGAGTTGCGAATGCAGTTGCACATGTGTCCACTTTTTGTTGCAAGTACTCGCCACCACTTTTGGGCCTCTGTACACCCACCACAGATTTGGAATTTGTTGAAGGGGGATTGTAATACTTTCAATTGGTAAATCAAAGTACAGCCTACGATGGCTTACCTTCAATTATAGTACTCATCTCCATAGAGTGAAAGAAGCTCTCACTTTTGTGTGTGACACTGATTTAACAAAAGCCCTACAGAGCACAATTTTGAATTGAGAAACACCAAGTGCAGATGCTTCTCCAGAAAGCATATTCAACTGCAGTGTCTTCTTCATCAAACGCATGGAGAACCCAAGTGGAGCAAAAGCAATTAGTCTCCCAAATCTCCTCCATCCTCTTGCAAAGATACAACTGGGTTCCACTCCTCCAGTCCCACAATCTCTCCTCAAAGTTAAGCCCTCCTCTTTTCCTCCAAATCCTCCACAGAATCCAAACCCACCCTCAGATTTCTCTCAGCTTCTTCAACTGGGTCAAAACCAACCTCAATTTCAAGCCTGACGTTAATTCCCACTGCCAAGTGCTACTGCTCGCTCTCGGGGCGGGTCTTGAGCAACCTGCGAGGAACATGCTGGATTCTTTGGTTCAAACCGAATCTGCTTCGGTGATTGGGGAGGCCATGATTCAGTCTTGTCGAGGTAAAGATTCCGGGTCTACTGCTTTGAGCTTTGTTCTTGAATGTTATACGCGTAAAGGATTGTTTTTGGAGGGTTTAGAGGTGTTCAGGATACTGAGAGTTTATGGGTTTATTCCTTCTGTTCATGCTTGTAATGCACTTCTTGATGTTTTGCAAAGAAAACACGAGATAAGATTAGCCTGGTCCGTTTATGGTGTCATGGTTCGAAATGGGGTTTCATTGGATAATAAGCTTACTTGGTCCCTGGTTGCGGAGATACTTAGTAAAGCCGAGAAATTTGAGAGAATCGTTAAACTATTGGATGTAGGCGTTTGCAGTTCAGTAATGTATAATGTGGTGATTGATTTTTATAGCCAAAGTGGGGACTTTGAAGCTGCTTTTCGTCGTTTAAATGACATGCGTGATAGAAAACTTAATCCAGGTTTTAGTACTTATAGCTCAATCCTGGACGGAGCTTGTAAATGTGGAAATAATGAATTGATCGAGAGGATGATCAATATAATGATCGAGAAAGGGTTGCTTCCGGAGCCTGTCCCATCACAGTGTGATTCAATTGTTCAAAGGCTTTCTGATTTGGGGAAGATTGACGCTGCTACATTGTTTTTTACGAGATCTCGTGATAAAGGAAGTGGGTTACAGGATGGTACTTATGGGAGTCTTTTACGGGCTTTATCTAAGAAGGGAAGAGTAGAAGAAGCCATTGCTTTGTATCAGGTAATCTTGGGAAGGGGAGTGACAATGAAGGATAATACTTATAATGCATTTGCAGATGTGCTTTGTAAGGAAATGCAGTACAATGAGGGGTTTAAAATGTTAATAGATATTATGAGAAGGGGATTTAGTCCTTCTGCATCTAGTTTGTCTAATTTAATCTCAGCCCTCTGTAGTAAGCACAGATGGAGGGAAGTGGATGAACTGTTGGATGAGGTTCTACAGAGAGGGTTACTACCGGATTCATTCTGTTGTTATTCCCTGGTTGTGCATTATTGCTCCAGCAACCAGATTGATAAAGCTGTTGGATTGCATGCTAAGATGCAGAAACTGAAAGCAGAGTTTGATGTAGCGACATACAATATTCTTCTGGATGGGTTAATGAAGGAAGGGAGGGTTGAAGAAGCACTTCTGGTGTTTGAGTACATGAGAGAACTCAAATCAGTCAATGGTGAAAGTTTTATAACAGTAATTTGTGGGCTTTGCAGTATGAAGGAGATGAGAGAAGCGATGAAACTTCACGATGAAATGTTGACAATGGGGCTTAAACCTGATAAAGAAAAATATAAAAGCTTGATATTAGGATTTAAGGTATAGAATGCAGATCCATGTCTGTGCCATTAGTTTATTGGATCAATTCGCATTTACCCTTCTCTTTGCATTTGTGGTTCCTGGATGAGATATGGCACGCCAAGATTGCAAGAATTTAACTTGGGTAGGGACAATGATGCAATAGTAGAGCTTCAGCCAGATTTGCGTTAATCACAGAGGGTCTGACACAGGCTGCTTTGAACGATCGTTTCAGGCTTGGAAATAGCAGAATGACGGAGCTGTGGAATTTTGGTAAGTCTCATTTATGTCATTTGAATTTTATAGTCTAGTAAGGGTAATTATGATGTTTAGCCTTTTCTTTTGACAAATTTTCAGGGCCCGGCATTTATGGTAGTGGTGATATTGGGAGGAAGGCAACAGACTTGGGTTTTGCCAGATTACAAGTTTTGGGATGAGATTGGTGGACATTGAGATGAGATATTCTATCATGGGCAGGACATGCTAAGGAGCATGCGGTCCAGGTGTATATGGTCTAGCATAATTCAAACACACCATGTAATCTGAATGGTCCACTTCATCCACTAGTTCTTTGTGTGAAAGTTTAACCTATGTAGGTAAGTCACCTTACTGCTTTGGTGTGCCTTCACATGATGAATTTACCCATCCAAGTGCTGCATTTCAGGGAATGTGATTGTAGCTGGTTGCTTCCCTTAAACATTGATCGGACACCAGGGCGGTGCAAATTGCCAAAGCTATAATAGGCTTTCTGGTGGTGGAAAGAAGTGCTTTTTACATTTTTCAAAGAGTTGCAGTTGTTAATGAGAAGTGTATCTGGATAGCTTGATGCAGTATGGATAGATGAAGTTGCATAATCATTAGATTGAAGCCTTAACTTCAGTTATTTTGTTGACTAGTTGTAGACGCTGCTTCATTGTTTTCTACAGAGTATATATATGGTTTTTGCCATCCATGCTTTAGCCATTGGAGGAAATTTTTTGCTTATCTTCACATTTACATTGCTTATTGAGAATTTTCACTCTGTAATAGTGGCATGTGCTTAAACGTTAATCATGCACTTCCTATTCTGATTCCAAGTGTAATCAACCATAGCCTCAACGTTACAACTTAGTGGTGTCACTCTGAAAACTGTAAAGTACTTTGAGATCGCCAGAATTCATTGCCTGCTCTGGGTGCTAATACACAGAACAACTGGCTATGTAATATAAGCCATATAGGCAATCAATTCCTTGCATAGGTTAACCAAAATACTGCATTGCATCGCTAGTGCAATTTGTGAATCGCAGCAGAGCCAAACCTAGTTTATATAACTATAAAAAAGCAGAGCATTCGCTTATTTTTCTTTGATCAAAAGCCAGGATTCCATTACTAATCCTAATTAGCTCCAGCAGCAGAAAGGTACAGAACCACAGACCTTGGCTAGTCAGTGGTGTTCCAAAAAGATAAAAACTTGGCTAGTAGTAGGGCGTTGGCTTTTACCAGTCCATGGCCAAAACTTGGGCACTTAACAGTTACTACCTAAACAGCGTCGTTTTACCGCAAACTGGAGTGGTGCCGATTGTAGGAATTAGGAAATGCGTCACAGCGCTGACATGTCATATTCCTATTGGTAAAAGGGAAGCACGGTAAACTGGAAGTCAAAGTCTGCCCCCTTTGTTTTCTTCTTCAGTCTCTCTCGACTGTAATCCCAATTTTACACCATTCGGCCCAAACACAGTCCCGAAATGGCGGCGATCTCTCCAACCCCGATCAACCTTCTCTTCTTCCTCCTCATCGCCGCCGCGGCCGCAACCGCCACGTCTTCGTCCTCATCGGAACTCGTATCGGAGCTCCTCTCCCTCCAATCTCAATCCAAATCGGGCATAATCCACCTAAACGACCACCTCGTCTCCCGCTTCCTCACCTCCACCAAGACCCCCCGCCCTTACTCCCTCCTCATCTTCTTCGACGCCTCCCAGCTCCACGACAAGTCGGAGCTGCGCCTCCCGGAGCTCCACCGTGAGTTCGCCCTCCTCTCCACCTCCTTCGCCACCAACAACCCCGACGCCTCCTCCCTCTTCTTCTGCGAGCTCGAGTTCAAGGAGTCCCAGTCCTCCTTCTCCCTCTTCGGGGTCAACACCCTGCCCCACATCCGCCTCGTGGGCCCCAATGTCAAGTCTCTCAAGGACTCCGACCAGATGGACCAGGGCGACTTCTCCAGGCTCGCCGATTCCATGGCGGAATTCGTCGAGTCCAGAACCAAGCTCACCGTGGGGCCCATCCACCGCCCCCCTCTCCTCTCCCGGACTCAGATCGGTATCATAGTCGCAATCGTCTTGGTCTGGATCCCGTTCTTCATCAAGAAGCTCCTCACCTCCCAGACTTTCCTCCACGACCCCAAGATCTGGCTAACCGGCGCCGTTTTCGTCTACTTCTTCAGCGTCTCGGGGACAATGCACAACATAATCCGGAAGATGCCCATGTTTCTGGTGGACCGGAACGACCCGAGCAAGCTGGTGTTCTTCTACCAGGGTTCAGGGATGCAGCTGGGAGCGGAGGGGTTCGCGATTGGGTTCTTGTACACCATCGTGGGGCTGTTGCTGGCACTTGTCACTCACTTGCTCGTCTGGGTTAGGAATGTGACTGTGCAGCGCACCATTATGGTTATTTCCCTGTTGGTTTCCTTCTGGGCCGTCAGGCAGGTTGTTTATTTGGACAATTGGAAGACTGGTTATGGCGTTCACGCGTTCTTGCCTGCTAGTTGGAGATGAACCTCTACTGGCTTTCTTTTCCTTGAAAGAAAGCAAAGGTGATGACTATGGTCACTGTTCTTTTGTAGTGCTTACTTGCTTTGCAAATGGTTTTGTACTGAAAAAGATTTTGCCTGGATTATCAACAGTCTTTTGTTATTGAAAGATTGAATTTTCCAGATAGTTACCAAATAGAAGCTGTATACTTGGTGGTTTAAATGTTCCTATAGCTGCCTGATGCTTCTCAATGTGTTTCTTTCTAAGATCGGGCACTTGATTGTTCTCACTTGACAGGAGATGCAGGAAGTTAGAATCATTGCTATTATCTATTGCTGGTCTACAGTTGACTATGAGAAACTAAAAATTCTGTTACTGGTTTGGATTAATTATATTGCTAAGCTCCAATATGTTGTTACTGTTTTGCATGAAGAAACTTCTTGAGGTAGTTGATTATGATCTTTGTTTTGAGTTTTTCCTGAAGCTTTCAGGTTTTGAGTAGCTAGCATTTTGTTAAATTGTAATAATATTGGTTTGTTAAATCGCGTCTTAGCACAACAGTTCTTGATACATAGGTACCCTGTAGATTCTTAATGGTTGTCTTGTTGCTCTATGCATGCACAGTTCTTGAAAGTATTAATAAGTCTGAGTTCTTGATACATACAAAAGTCCTGGTCATGCTTCTAGTGACTAATGCTCCATTCGGCATGACTTATGAAAACTTATTTGAAGTGTGAGAAGTAATAAGCAGAAGCTGATTTTATTTTCCTGTGACTAAAAAAGTTAGCTGTTTTGGAGTCCTAAGTTGGAAGATATTCTTATGTTTCAAGCAGACTAATGCCAAACAAGACCCAGCTGCAGGATATTTTTATTTAACAATTTTAAGTCTTTGTGAAGCTTAGGATACAAAAATTTGCATATTTATACTGAGAGTATGCTACACGTACAGAATTTCTGTACAAGTTGTTGTGGCAAATCATGTTTAATTACTGTGACAAGTAGTCGAGTCCTCCCTTTACATCACATTAAGATGTATCCATGTTCACATTTCTCTGTACAAAAATCCTGACTTAAATCATTTTCCTTTCATTGAATAAAGTCCATATTCAATTTTTATGTTTATTCATGTGATGTAATAAAATGCTTGTGAAATTGTGGGTTGGTTGGTGTCCCATGTACTATGCTTGTGTAAAGCTTAAAGTTTTTGGGTTTCACTGCCATTCTTATGTTAGTATGATGAAAGTTTAATTAGATGGATGCTGTTTCACAGAAAACCTCTATTTGTTTTCCTTTAGCCAACCAGAAGCCAAGGTGTTGTAGTCAATCCTTCCTACATTGCTATGTTAGTTGGAGTTCTTATGGGCACATTGAGTACTTAAGCGCTTCTACACATATTAGGTCATCTTATATGGGGTTATTGGCGAAGCCTACGACCAGTAGGGACATTTACTCGAGAAATTCAGCAGCAAGGTAGTAGAGATCCTAGAATAATCCTTCATTTTTAAGAAAGATATTATTGATGGAAAGCATGTGGGTGGTAGGAATTCGATCAGAAAGGCTTGTTTGTCTGTCTCTCAGTTATTCCTTCCTGAGTAACTGTGCTTAAAGCAGGCACTAATTGCTTCTCCCCTGTTTCTGAGCTTTCTTTTGGGCAAAAGGTTTTATTGCTTTCTCATTTGATCTAATACCTGCTTTCCCTCTTCCAAGTCTTGATCTGCATATGAACATGAACCGTCTCCATACTGTTACTATTTAGATTTCGAAATGGATTAAATCGAGTCAAATGATCCACTTGAATTTTGCTGCCTGCAGTATCCTACTAGTTGAATGTTGTTGGAAACATTATTCATTTTTTTGTAAGCTTAGGCTTAAATACAAGCATTTCCTTGTGTTGTGGCAAATCTCTCAATTGTTACTTGAATCCTAAAGTTGAATGAGGCTGTAAATTTGTTGGGTTGGGGTGAAGTCATAAGAGTTTTCCTACACCTTTATTAATCCTCTGAACAGTTTCTTTTGTATCTGATGTAGAGGCTTAATTGTGCAGGCATACTGGATGGCCTTTCATTCTGTTCTTATTTTCATGCATTACCTTTCTGTGGCCCCTTCCCAACTTTTCTTTTTGTAATAGTTTACAATGGGACATGTTATGCGGAACGTCGTCATGGATGATTGTGGTGAAACCAAAAAGTGATGTGTGCTCGTTTCACTTGGAATTAACCCATGGTTAAGTTGACATGAATCATGTAAATGGTTTTCCGTTATACATTGTTGTAAGAAGAATACTCCGACGAGAACACATGGCAATTTGCATGGCGGAGTTTTTCACCTTAGGCATCTTGTAGAACATCTCATGTGTCGAAACCCTAAGTCAATTCCGAAATGCTTATGTTCTCAATATCGTCCAAAATCTGTTATCTCGCAACTCATGACTATTGCCAGTGTCTAATGGGAGGATTATGAAACCTGTTGATGATGAAGAATGTAAAGATACTAATGAAAGGATTATGCCAATCTCATAATGTTGTCTGCAGGATAAGCAAAAGAGAGGCCCGATACTTGCAATGTTCACTATGTGTTAATTTCCTTGAGGTGGTCGATCTTCAGAGTTTAGAAATATCAAATATGGAGGTGGGTGACAAGAAAAGTAGATCCTCATCAATTCATCACTAAAAAAAACCTCCGCAGAATTTTTGTGTACTTACGCCTTTGAAAAGGAAAGCAGCAGATCGAATCTTTAGAATTCATGGTCTTTCAAGTAAGAATATATTCCTTACTTTCGGTTAAGCAGACAAAATAATTTTGCACGCTTTTGGTTCATCCTTGAACGCGGCCATGGCTGACGATTTTATTCCATCTTGCTTACTATACAAATGGAAATATGCTGTGCCTTTTTTTCTTTCTTTCTTTCCCTCTTTTCTTGCTCCCCTGTTTAATCTTTTTTTTGAAGTACTTGCAAGCCTGGTTTCACTACCACTTTGTAATGAGCCCATTATCTTCCCTGTAGAACAATAACATAAATTTGCAAGCTGACCCATGCCCTCTCTCTTATTCCAGATCTATACGTCATTTGTGTACTTCCATTAGCAAATTTCAAAAACGATCTTTAATATGAAATACAGAATGCAACCTTTTTTTTTTCTTTTTCTGGGCAAGATACAGAAAGCTAACTTGGACGGCCAAAAGGTCCAAAAGCATAGTGGCCTCAACGTGTGCTCCAGGCTTATGGCAATTAGGTTTGCCCTTCTAATATTTCAAGCACCATGCAACTTTGGGGTTAATTACATTTTAACCTCCTGTATTTCGGTTTATTTTTGACTCACCCCCTGAACATTTTTTCCCATCAATCGACCACCTGAACTCCTAATTTTATGCAATTGACCCCCTCCGTCCATGGGCAGATGGATTCCGTCACTTGCACTAACGGAATGCAGGGATGGATGACACGTGGCAGTATCGTAACCGTTTAATATTTTTTTATTTTTTTTAACAAAAAATACGAATTTATTTTTACATAAAATTAAATAAAATTCAAGAAAATAAAAAAGGAAAAGAAACAAAAATATATTAACAAAAAATGAAACGCCCCGACCCGTATTTACCGTACACAGTAAACACGTGCCGGAACTGTGACGACCCAACCAAAATAAGACCCGGCATACAGTGTATACGACAATAACTCGGCCCAACGGCCCAAAATAATAAAACAACATAATTAACAAATCTGGCCCAATGGCCCAATAATAACAGAAGTATGCACAGCGGAAGACTTAAACTCACATAAACACTGTATGCATA